>WOVY01013959.1:0-45047 GCA_013436015.1 Rhipicephalus annulatus
TTGCAGCCATTACCCGGGCCCTGTTCACAGCTTCGACCCCACGGCAGCGTTTACCCGACGAATGCAAAGAATAAACGTCGGGGTCCCAGCAGGAATCAAAACCCCGGCATTCTGCGTGACAATCGAGTGTTCTGCCATAGCGTCAGCCAGGTCTCGAAACTACTTTGAAAAAAGACCCTAAATAGGCGTAACGTTGGTCAAACGTCAGTGCTGGTTTGCAGTGCTGGCTATCTAACTTTATAAATGTAACATATGTGCTTTTATCCCTCAGTTGTCACGTCGGGTTTACGTCAGTCACCATCCGCTAGAGTTGGTCTACGTCGCACTAGCCAGGGCTACCGTCCTCGCGTTCACAAGCATATCTACTGGGCGCTTCTAAGGCTGTCAATATCCGTGTTGCTATTTACATATTCACGCAGTTTGTCAGCAACTAGTTATACAAACAAAACGTATGCGACTGTTCAGCGTATGTCTGGCGTACAGAATATATATATATAATATATATATATATATATATATATATATATATATATATATATATATATATATATATATATATATATATATATATATATATATATATATATATATGGATCGCTTATTCCTCGCCATGCGCGTGGTTATGGTTGTTTGCTCGAACACTGACGAAATATTCCAAGCACCCTTGTGCATATGGATGCATCTTTTAATTTTAGCGCACCCGTATATTGTGTACGCCTAATCAGGTCCAATATCGCAGAGCCGCGCGCCTTTTCTCGCCTCCCTGCAGCCGCTGCGATTAGATGGTTTTCTGGGACGCTTTAGGCGGCAGGCGTAAAGAGTTTGCAAATTGAAACCGATTCTTAGTCATATGTTCCCTATTTCTCTCTCTCTCTGTGTGTGTGTGTGTGTGTGTGTGTGTGTGTGTGTGTGTGTGTGTGTGTGTGTGTGTGTGTGTGTGTGTGTGCGTGTGTGTGTGTGTGTGTGTGTGTGTGTGTGTGTGTGTGTGTGTGTGTGTGTGTGTGTGTCATCAGCTTGACTACACCGACTGCAAGACAAAGGCCTCTGCCATGTTCCGCCGGTCAACTCGGTTCTGTGGTCTCTGCGGCCGCATTATACCCGCAAGCTTCCTAATATCATCCGCCCGCCTAACAATCTGTCTCCACTTCACCCGCTTGCCTTCTCTTTGAATATAGTCTGTGATCCTTAATGACCAGCGGTTATCTTGCCTTCGCGCTACGTGCCCTGCCAATGACCGTTTCTTCTGCTTGATTTCGGCTATGATGTCCCCAACACCAGTTTGTTCCCTGACCCACTCTGCTCTCTTCTTGTCGCTTGGGGTTACGCCTATCATTTTCCTTTCTATTTCTCGCTGCGTCGTCCTCTACTCAAGTCGAACCCTCTTTCTAATCTGCTATTATCAGGCCGTCTTGTTTCAATTTTTGCAGCGCAACTCTGCGATAACCGTGGCAGAAAGTTCTAGGGCTGCTGACCCGCAGGTCGCGGGATCGAATCACGGCTGCGGCGGCT
The DNA here is from genome assembly GCA_013436015.1 of Rhipicephalus annulatus. Lineage (NCBI taxonomy): Eukaryota > Metazoa > Arthropoda > Arachnida > Ixodida > Ixodidae > Rhipicephalus > Rhipicephalus annulatus. Next base: position 1,510 of record WOVY01013959.1, read on the forward strand.
GCATTTCCGCTGGAGGCGGAAACGTTGTAGGCCCACGTACTCAGTTTTAAGTGCACGTTAAAGAACCCCAGGTGGTCGTAATTTCCGGAGCCCTCCGCTACGGCATCTCTCATAATCATATGGTTGTTTTGGGACGTTAAACAACACATATCAATCAATCAATCAAAGTTTTTGAGGAAGGCAGCGCGATGGAATCGAATGCCGAGTTACCGTTATTCGAATGCCAAGCCACATTGCGTGTATGGAAACAGCTTCAATCGTCATATGGCCCTGCGCGTGCATCAGGAACTTCGATGAGGATCTCTTAATGTTCAAATCATAGAGTGCGCGCGCGTGCCTCTAATGCGCGGCCATTAAGCCGCGGAATGCTTCTTTTGGAATTGCAGTCACGACTTGTGTTTTTGTTTTGTGTCTTCTTTTTCTGTGCTAGCGGATCTTGCGGAAATGCAGCGGACAAAGAGATAACTTGTTATGTATAACTTCGAGTTGCTGCTCACAATAATACCGAGAAATTATCTCGAAACCTGTACGGTACTTCTTTTTCGCAAATAATTGTTTGTACCTTCACCCTGTAACGGCCCACTTCTGGGCTAACAGTATAAATAAGTGAAATGAAATGAAACTCGCTTCGTACAATGGCGAGAGGTCGCGGGGGCAAAACAACAAGAAACTGAGAAAAAAAACGCAGCTTCAGCATTACGACTTAATATCTGTAGCCATTAATCCTATCCCCGAGGGCTGACCGCATTCGCATAAACAACGGCGTGGTTGTGTGACTACTATTCTATATTTAGGCTCTTTTTTTTCCCATATAGCAGTGGCAGATGTTCGGCTAGAGCTGGAACTGCGCCAAGTCAAACGCCGCCCGTAGACTAAAGAGCGCGTTGCGTTCCCGTGGTGGCAAATTAGTATACCTGTTAGGAACTGTAATGCTGTTTTTTTTTTATTGACATCGTCAGCAATGATAGTTCCTGCTGTGACCGTCGAGATGACCGGCGCGCGCCCGGTATCTCGGAGGCCGTGCATAGCCAGCTTAGAACTGCTTACGATGCCGTCCGGAATCGGAACACCTCTCGAGTTTGCCACGCCACCTTGGGAGGAAAGATGTGGCGCCACTGTGCACGGGAAAGCAGCGGGATGAAAATGAATGTTATAACATGCGCCTGCGAGGCTTGTGTTGGCTGGGGCTTAGCAATGCTTGGTCATAGCTGCGGCTGCCCGAAGAAGCTTCTTTACAACAAAAACCTTTATAAACGGATCGCGTCAGGCCGTGTTCGTATATATCTTAACAATAAATTTCTGCGCACTTGCAAGACATATTCTATAAACAACAAAAAAAGAAGCAACCAGACAAAGCGACTGAATTTTAACGTTAGCCCTGTCGTCTGTTTTCCGACTTTATAGCACTCTTAAGTCGATTGGGGATGCTTTTAATGTGCATTTCTGCGTGACGTCACTGTGTGTGCGTGTGTGGAGGGGGGGGGGGAGAGCAAAGGCGATGTTAACGTTTATCAACGTGCTTTTTTTGCGAGGGTGTTTTACAGCTGTTCACTTTCACTTACTGCTTTAGTAAACTAGGTAAACTTTTTTAAGATTCGGCTTCGCAGTTTTGTCTCGCTTCGATTTCGCTCGCCATTTTGGTTGAAAGCCTTAGCATAGAGCCCGTGGCGAAGCCAGTCTCGCACTAAGTGTTTTGCGCACTATCTCTTCGCTGCCAGCTATAAAGTGAAAGCTGTGTCACCTTCTCCAGATTCAGAAGGCGTTGCGAAAACACAGTTCTCCGGCAGGAAATGCGGAAGTGCTAGCTCCTTTAAAATCCGCTATGCTCAGTTGGCAAGAACACCTCGTTCCATCTGCGTCGTCTGCTTCGGCGTAAACCCGTGAGAAGTCCGCCATGCAGTGGTCGACTTGCGTCATATTCTCATTCTTCTTTTTCCTGTTCACACCCTTCTTTTTCTTTTTCTCATCTCGCTCCTCCTGTCCTAGTGTGAGTTTATTACTTTTGGCATCGGTTTGTCTTCCTCGTCGTCTGTTTCAATTCATCCCTCTTGTGTACCTGCTCTGTCTATTTGTTCTTCTAGCCAATCTGCTTGAACGTGTTCTTCTTCTTTCTCTTCTATTCGTCTGTCTGTTCCTTCTATTTACTCTTCGGCTCCATCGGCTGCCATTGCTCCTTGTTGGTCTGCCTCTGGTGTTCTTTCTTCCGCGTATTCTATTTGTTTGTGTGCTGACTCTGTCAGTTCTCTGTTACATTAGTTTGCTATCCTGTTCTAGTCTCGTCAGCTTCTACTTCTGTTTTTTCCCGCCTTCGGCACGTGTGATCTAGTTCCTGTTCTATTTCAGTTTGTTCAACTTCATAATCATTTTCTTTTTCTTCTACTACTATGCGTCGTCTGCTCATTTTCTTTCGTTGTCCTGTTCATGTTTTTTTTGCCTGTTTCGTCTCTTCGCCCGCTTTTTAAATTCGTTTTTTTTTCGGCTTTTTTTCTCGCTTCTCACGTCAGTTGCTTGTTGGTCTAACTTCGATTCTTCCTCGTCATTCTCCTTCGGCTCCTACTTCTGATGGTTTGTTTGGCCTGCTTTGTGCAACTTCTCTTGACAAATTCGCTTCTATCGGCCTCTGAAGAGCGCTAAGCCTCAAGCGCCCTACTTCTAAGTCAACACTGAAGCAACTTGACTGTGTCGAAATGAACAGCTAACTTCAACGCATTCCTTATTTGCTCTGTCTCTCTGTCTCTCCAGTCACCCCTTTTTTTGCTTTTTCTAAGTATTGACGCTGACTTGCCTTAAAACTTTTCACTTCTTGAAGTGCATGAGTTAGCGAATTTCTTAAAGGACTCGCCTGCTTACGTTCCACGTATACAGTTCCTCTTTTACATATCCCTAAAGGGTCGTATGCTGCTACTTGTGAGCATAGATCATACATTCCTTGCTCTTTCTTTCTTCTTTTCGCGCGTTCCTAGCGCGGGGTTGTAAAGATACAATTCTTGTTTGCGTATAGGGATGGCTGCTTCGGGCACTGCGCCAGTAAATGCAGTGGCTGATTGTATCGACTCTGGGCGGCTGTGGCAACAGCCTTTGTGAATGACGGGGATTGAGCCAGTGATGGCGCGATTGAAGGAATCAGCAAGTGAGTGGGCAACATTGAGTGAGTGAGTTAGTGAGTGAGTGATGGTGTCCGATATTGTGGTATGCAGAGCTTGTGCTAAACGAAGCTACGGAGCGTAAAACGTGATAAAATTTTCGGCAGCGCCCTTGCGAAAGTCCTTCAACTGAGAGCTTTCTTTTCGTCACTGAGCACAATCTGTAGTCTTGTATTCCGCAAACGCCTTCGCGCGTACCGCGAAAACCACACGCGCGTATACACACGGGAGTGACAGCTCTTCTAGTATTCCGGTACACGCTTTGAAATAAGCGCTATACTGGGTAACCAGACGCCGGCAGCGACATCTAGCGACTGTTTGTTGAAACACGATGTTTCTAAAAATAACTTCTACCGGTCAAATATTGCTCTATTTTGTCAAATATTATGTTCTCTATTAGTAATTTTGTTTTGTTCTGATGTTATTACTATTTTTTTCTTTTGGTCTTTTAAACTTGACTCATTTCGTTGTGGTTTCTGCGAATGCATGTATTTATGTGCTGCCCTCCTGCATGGACCCAATTAAGGTCTGCAGTATTGTGTAAATAAATAAATAAAAATAAAAAAAGAAAATTTAAGAACACGCGACGCATTCGCCATTGTGCCGTTATCAAGTCCTTGCAACACTGTGAAGTAAAATACGCTTCTTTAATGCAATGAAACTTGTGGGTTTGTTTTTTCTGGCCGTGCTTTGTGCCGCCTACTTGTTCACATATATGTTTACGCGTACCGGGTATTCCGCAAATAGTCAGGAATTTGCGGGAAAACTAAGCATTTTTTTTTCTCTTTCAATTACTTGAGAGATATGTCTAGCTCACGAAGAGGCAATATTGTCCCTCTAGTCTTTTTTTTGTTTTTAGTTCTAAGTGAGGAGCACCTGAAGAGCCTTGGCTGTCGCACACGGTCTTCGCTTGGCGCATAACGCAGGCAAAACCACGTAAATTGTTTTTAAAGAAAAGGAAACAAGCGAGAAATAGAGAGAAAGAAGAAGGAAAATAGGAATTGAAATAGAAATGAACAGAAATAAGGAATGAAGAAAAGAGAAAAAAAACTGAAAACGAGAAAAAGAAAGAAAGATAGGGGGGAATAAAGAGAAAATCGTAAAGAAATAGCTGCACGCCCAGCTTCCCACTTAATTCCGACCCGAGACGACTATACCTCTTTCCGAGCGGTTGTGTTTCCCGACGCGATCAGGCCCACCGAAGCTCTCGTTACATTTACGAACCAAACGGACCTGGCCACCCGTTTATAGACGTTTTTTATTATTCTTTATTTGTGTTTTTTTACTCATGCTCGTCGAAGTCTTCGTCATTTTTTTTCATTCCTCATCTTCTTTCCTCTTTCTTCCGTCTAATTTTTGTTTCCTCTGTTTCTTCCCTCCTCCCGAAAGAGTGAGCAGGCATTGTGCCCCTCCTGGTGGCAGTTGCCAGCTTGCTCTCTCCCTCTTTCCTCTGTGTCCTTGTGTATCTGTGTATGCAAATCAAATAAATCCAGCTTGGCGCCACTATAATGCTAAGCTGCCTTGGTGATCATTTGGGTTCGTTTTATGAAAGCGCCCGAACAGGGCCATAGCTGGCGAAGGCCACTGTGTGCTATAGCGAGACGGAAACGCTGTAGGCCTTGTTTGTTTTGTGGCGCCTGGTGTTGATGTTGCGCTCGAACAACAACACATTTTAGAGCGCTCGAGCTACGAGCAGTTGATGCCACCCACCCAGGTGTTCGGAGGCACCTCCTCGTCTTGCCAACACTTCGAACATGGCTGCAGCTCGCTTAGCAGACCGATGAAACATGTTTGCTCTTCTCTCTCACTCTTTTTGTTTACGGGCTCCCATCGCCCCCTTCGCGTTTCCTCTTACACAACGCCAAAGTTAGACTACTGCACACTGCCAAACAGAATACGGATGGCAGAAATTACGTCGTCTGTGCGTACTCTTGTTGGTGTGTGTCTGTTTGCGTGCTTTTGTTTATTTGTTTGTGCGAGGTTTTCATTTGTTGGGAGACATGGAGTTTGTGTAGATGTGCATCTGTGTTACTGTGTGCCTGGCCCTGATATCTTTGCGTGGGCTCTTTCTCAGTGCGTGCGCACGTTGCGATTATCTTCTGTATTGATATAGGTGTATGTGTGAAAGAGATAAATTGACGCCCACAAGCCACTTTGTATCACGAAGCCACCAGAAAATCCATTCGTGATGCCGAGTTTTACATATTTTATTCAGAAAACTTGACTGATTGATATGTGGGGTTTAACGTCCCGAAACCAGCGTATGATCATGAGATATACCGCAAATGTTCGTGTTCTTCTAAATTTATCATGCCGTAGTGGAGGGCTCCGAAAATTTCGACCACCTGGGGTTCTATTCATAAAAATCCGACTCCGGTTTTAGCGCACATTTTCCGGGCTTTATCAGGAAAGCCTGGATTTCATCCGGGTCTTCTTAGGAAGCAATATCTTCTAGATGAAGAAAAATTCGTCCAGGTCTGGTGATCGAATCCGAGACCAACGCCTTTCCGTGCTGGTTGCTCCGCTCATTGAGCTAACCAAGAAGCTAACGAATTCGCTTCGCGAGGGCCAATTAGTCGACTATTCCAAATACATGGACACATAATATTGCAAGTACGTTCCTTGTGGTTTCGTGCTACCAACGGGTGGTTGTCAATCATCCCGTTCATAACCATTTCGCCACCTTGAGTATAGTTGGAGGAGATAATTTTTCAATGTTTGCGTGTATTAGTTTTTTCTGCGTGTCGTTATAGCACATTTTTTTCTTAGATGTTTGTGTTCGTGTGTTTTCGTTGTCCGCCTTCTTGAGTGCCTACGTTTACGTGAGCGTTTTCGTTTAACTCTGCGTCTTCTTCGTGTCTCCTTTGTGCGTCTGCGTGCGTGTATTCTTGTGTATGTGTTTATGTTTACGTGGTTTGCGCGTATATGCGTCATTTTACCGCCTAGCACCAGAAAAGAGGCCGCCTCTTGGTATTGAAAAAAAAAAAAGGTTTCCAACTCCCGTCTCTCCTTCGTCTTTCCATTTATTTTTATACTCTCGCTGTTCTCCACACCTATCTTGCGGTTGCCCTCAGTCGCCTATATACTATACCTGCAGCACCCTCCAAATGCGTGACTGGGGCGGGTTTTATTTTCGGTCCGGCGTTGTCGGGGGATTTCGTGGCTCACACGGCGTGACGGTGGCATCTAGGAACAGCGTAACCCTCCAACGGAACCACTTTGTCTCAAGTTGCTTTATCTGTTTGTTTACGTATTGTTTGTTGTACTCGTGCCGGATTGAAGAAGTCGCAGCCAGCGACCGTGGCGTGCCGTTTAGAATGGCCGCAAGCTGGCACTCGTTATTAAAGTTCTGTGGGACCCCTTCCTCGTCGGAGGCATCGTCGTCTGACGCCCCGGTGCCCTCCGCTAACTCTCTCTCTGTCTCTCTCTCTCTACCGTTTATTTTTATCACTTTCAACGTCTCTTCTCTTTCTCACACTTTAATAGCAGGTAGGCGCCCAGCTACATCCCAGGTCTTGCAACATTTGACGATTAATGACCGCTGACAAAGACGTGTGCGGTGGTAGCTTCAAAAAAGGTTGACACAACTGCTCATCGCCACCGCATCGTTACCGCGATCGTCATCAACGCGAGCACACTTTGTGCGGCGTGATTGATCGATTCTGTTCACTGGTTGCTCGTTTGATTAATGCGTTTTTAGCCCTTTAGGAAAGCGTCGCGTCGAAAGAGATCGCAGAGAGCGACACAACAGTGTTTGGTCTGAATGCCGGAGCGATGAAATGTGTCGTTCGAGCAACACCAATCGGCTGTCCGATTAATTCACTAATTGACTGATTCATGTCCTTCAACCATTTGCGAAGCATCGGTCAAGGGGTCCAGAAGACATTACATATGTCCGTGCGAGCGCTGGTACACAACGCAATTAATAGATTGTGGTTCAATAAACACAGTGCTGCTAACATTCGAGACCAACGTTAGCACACCAATGTTAGAGACAATGCGACCAAAGTACGACGACACCCGCCAGCGTTTAATTACCTACAGTAAGCCCGCTTCGCCAGCCATTTATCCTAATCTAGTGAGCGTTAATTAGCTGCAGCACTAGTCGATATTAGCAAACACTCGGGGACGCTGTAGCCGACATCCTGCTGATAACAATGGAGCCACCACTACGCAGCGTCAGATACCATTTAAACCAATATCAGCCAACTCTTGCCTGCATTAGCCCTCATCATAAAACACAAGTCATTAGTAGACAATGAACACGTGTGTCAGCGCATAATAGCAGTCTTAGCCATTTAACCAGTATTGGCAATGTACCTCAAAGTTAGCAGAATACAACAGTGTTGTCCATGTAGCAGCAGTGTGGGTCATGCAACCAGTGTTAGCATATAATACCAGTCTGGGTTATGTAATTAATACTAGTGTTGGCCATAAACCCCGTGTTACCTTTGTACACCAACTCTAGCGCTGTATACACCTTCGCCATATTACCGGTAATGGCATTGTACACTATTGTTAGCTTCGGGCACCAGTAGCGATAACGGTAGCACAAGTGAACATTATTCAACTCAACCCAACACAGTGCTGGTTATTTAAGCATCAGTATTGGGTTGTATAACACCGGCCTTACCGGTACACTCTATATAGTGTTAGCATACAGGTATAGCGGCTGTGTTAGGCGTATAGCCAGTGTAGGCGGTATAACATCAAAATCGGTCATGTAACTCAAGAGTTACCCACAGGAGCAGCTGTTAGCAGTACACCAGTGTTGTTATATAAGACCAGTGTCGGGCCTCGAGAACTCCGAATATCAACATTAACTTCGGGCTATCCGGAGAACCTGCGATGTGGCGGTTAGCATAGGTCTAACTGTCCCCACGTGGGAGTTGATTGATATGGGGGGGGGGGGGGGGTTTAACGTCCCAAAACTACCATAAGATTATGAGAAACGCCGTAGTGTTCCGGAAATTTCTACTACCTGGGGTTCTTTAACGTTCACCCACATCTGAGCACACGGGCCTACATCATTTCCGCCTTCATCGGAAATGCAGCTGCCGGGATTCGAACCCGCGACTTGCGGGTCAGCAGCCGAGTACCTTAGCCACTAGACCACCGCGGCGGGGCCCACGTGGGAGTGCCCCCGTGGTGTCGCCCTATGGGGTGGCGATACTTGGGATCCTTAAATAATTTCAATTCAATTCAATTTTCAGAATTTGTTTTATTGTTTTCTTGTACGAGACACACGAAACAAAAGGATGTTGGGGCTAAAGGCATATAGCCTGACAGAGGACCCAACACCCTTGTACACAGTTCGTACATCAAAATAAAAATAACAATAAAAAAACAGCTTTCGCGGCATCCAGACCTTCATGAACAAAAGAAGCAACGGAGCAAAGAATAGCTGACAAAAAAATATCATGTTACATTGAATCTGACTGATTATACAAATCTTGTAACATACTTACTACATAACATACTTAAATAACAATCACTAAATAACATCGTTAAATAACGTTGTTCGTGCCGTACCGTACCTGTGTTAGTCATATACAATCTGAATTAGTGGTAGGAACCTGCCATATAACACTAGCCTTTAGCCGCATAACCAGTGTTAGTAGCACGCAAGGAGACCAGAACGTCCCAACCGTTCACATATCAGGAGAAGGTAATAAAAGACGCTGCGCTTCCGCTCATACTCATATACACTGTAAGAACTGTCCGTTATAAAGGCACGCCAAAGATTGACGTAAAGCTCACGGGTGTCTCTCAGTTCGTGGGAAGGAGGAGAAAATGGCCGTGGATGCTAACAGACGTAGTCCTGTTATTGTAGCTACGGAGACAGAGTTTTAGTACTGCGGAATGGTGCTACGTACGCATAACGCAAGCGTCTTGCGTTACGTGGCGTCGTTTGCCACTAATCGGCTTTTAGTACGCCGTAATATAGCCGCGTACGTAACGAGCGAGAATCGTGTTGCGCCATCTGGTAGATGAAAATAGAAGCACGTGTTGTTAGACAGCCAATGCGAGCCAATCCAAGTGTTATAGCCAGATTATGGCCATATTTTAAGACACAGAGCCGGTCGGTGCTTGCCTTCGATGCCGCCATTTTGCAAAACGAAGTCTCGCGCTGTCGCGTAATTGTTCGATAGCGGCGTGATCACCTCATACGTACGCACGCACGCATCTCATGCGTGCGTACGTAGCGGCTGCGTACGTAACGGGATACGTGCGCGTTGCGGTCTGCGCATGCGCACTACGCAGAACGTGGCGTCCTTACGTATACGCAACGCCGCCACCTACGCAGTACTAAAACTCTCTAGTGTTCTTCAGTGGACCTTGTGGTAAAGTCTAGAAGTTGGCTGCTCTGATTAGTTAATTTCTAGCCGGAATGCCACTACCAGGCCACTTCTTTTTTTTTTGGGGGGGGGGGGGGGGGCACGATGTGTTGACGGAGAGCCTGGGTGCGCGTAACTATAGGAAAGAAACTCGGCATGCATAAACATATGAAGCTACTTCCAGAAGCGTGTCTTCGCTTCAGCCGCTCCGCATTGTCGCATTGTGATCGCCAACTGTCAAGTCTCGACTTCTGCGGACACTATATCGCATCGCTATTGCGTGTTCTTTTTTATTTTATTTTATTTTATTTTTGTATGCCGGATGCTTCGCAGAGAGTCTTGGCCCTGCGTCTGCTTTGCATACGTCGCGCACGCGAATTGGAAGTCGAAAGTGTTCGCTGGGGATCGTGTTACGCGTGTATATATATATATATATATATATATATATATATATATATATATATATATATATATATATATATATATATATATATATATATATATATATATATATATATATTAGTCCAGTAGATCCTCCGTGAGCGGTCACAACGTGGTTTATTTCGACGTTTCGGCCTAGAGTCTGGCCTTCATCAGGATTATATATATATATATATATATATATATATATATATATATATATATATATATATATATATATATATATATATATATATATATATATATAATGTGTTTACGGGTGACCTTATCACTTGACGTGTCCGGATTGTTGAAACCGGCTTTCTTTTAGACAGTCCGCTGTGTACTTTGGTCCTTGCGAAAAAAATAGGGTTCGGTGTGTGTCGTTTTCCCCGAACCTGATAAAAAAAAGAAACTCAGCTCTTGCGAGCAAAAAAGAAGAAAAATCTCGCATCGTATTCTGTTTCATCTGAGCGGGAATGTCGATTGAAGTCAACCACACCCACACAAAAAAAAACCAGTTGAAAGGACAATGTAGTACTTCTGTACGAATGCGTCATCCAGCGTACTTTGCTGTGGATATCAAAAACTCGTCTCTCATATGAAATAGAAAAAAAAAGGAGAACACGTGCACATTGTTCGATTGCGTCTCAGCGGAATTTCCGTTGGAAGTCACTATTTTTATGAACGTATACACTTGCCCACAATGGGGTGGGTGGTCCTCCTCATGATCGGAAAAAAAAGAGCAAGTATGCCCATTACGTAGTCGGACATGTCTGGACGTGTCCGGCTATGCGATTGTTTGCGATGCAGAATTTTAGCCATGCGGGTTTTTTGACGGTAATAGTGGCCCAGGAAGCCTATGTGGCGTTTCGTGAGCTGTCTACTTCAAACATTTAGCCCCCGTAAACAGCGAACTTAAGGCAGCCGGTTGTTGGAGGCAGAGTTACGCAATGACACCAGTTGCGAAACTGCGTTCCAGAAGCCGGAACCGCCCGCTATTGATCGATCATGCGGTGGTTAGCAGATGGTCGCGCCACCTGAAAGTTGCAACGCAAACCACTAAATAATGCGTCTATTAGTCAGCTTTTTAGTCACAAGGTGACGCGACGATCTGCACACCCCCACCACTTCGGCCAATGGCATGCCCGGATTTTGACACATGGAGCCTATGGGCAGTTTCGCAACTCGAGTGATTGAATAATTCTGGTGTGAAGCATGCCAGCGCTCTATTTGCATCTCCCCATACATTGCGAAGCTAGTTTTGCATAAGACTTATACCCGTGACACACGGGCAAAAGTAAAGTACTTTGAAGTAAACCCCTTTTGTCGCCTAAAGGGACCATTTGCCGAAAGGAGTGACGCCGATGACACACGGCACCGGACTACTGCTTTAGGTGGTGCCTCAGAAGAACGCCGCAGAAAAAACTGGCGCTGTTTGTGGAAGCAGCAAGATTGGAAATATTAAAAAGAATCTGCGCATGTACATCACATTCAGCGACGCCGGAGCATAAAACCGTTTTTTTTTTATTGTCTGGTGGCTTTCAGTGCGAATACATGTAATTTTCTTTCGCTTTTTTGCGTTTTAGCAGCAACTTAAGTTCGTCTGGCAACTATGAACAGTCGGTGTTTTGCTGTTTTTGTTTTTTGTCGTGCTTTTTACATGGCTGCGTCCAGCTGGGTCAGTGACGGCGTGCCGCGTTTCATCGTGGTCCTGCGATGTCTCAGCGCAGAGACAGAGATAAAGCAACAGTTGAGGTGGGCCTGACTCTTGTCGCCCTCGGCTCCATCGAAGATGAGCTAAACGCTGCTACGTCGATACTACGTCACCGACACAGCAACTGCCGCTGCCGACCCTAACATGATCGCGCTAGTGACGTAATGCAGGCGTTAGAGAGTATGGACGGACTATAGGCCTTCACTTTTCAACAAATCGCACTGCTGCTGAAAATGAATACATTTTCTCAGCGCAAAAAATACAGACAGGGCACCGCAATTTCGCGACACGTTTTCTTCTATTGATAAATTATGCACACTGTATGCGAGAGTACTCCCTTTCTGCCAGAAAAGTAGATGCGGGATCTGCTTTTGCGAAAAGGATCTTTGCCGGAAAGGAGTTACTCCTTTGTCGTGTGTCACTGCGCCCGAACGCCTTTCCGAAAGATGTCCCCTTGTCTAAAGGACTTCAGGGTGCCCGTGTGTCAGGGGCATAAATCGGGAAGATGGTGCAGAAGGGGGGGGGGGACCGCACTGCTGTAAGACCCGTCTACTAACAGAAGTGTTACACGCCCCTATTTAAAATATTGTGTTACGTGCACTTGTTTACGACTCCTGTTCGGTAAATACCACCTCTGCATTCTTCCGCACGAGTGTTCTAGAAGTTATTTGCTTGAATCAACAGCTGTCCGTCATTACATTGACACTCCGAGCCTCTAATGCAGGGTTCTTGAGCACGCTGGACCGGCGGGCATTTCGCCAAGTTACGTGATTCTGCTGATTATCGCTGATTTCTCGCCACTTGCAATTAATGACCCTTTGCTATAGAGTTAGCACGGAAGACAGGAGTGGTCTCACAAATTCTTTTTTTTTTTTCGTGATGCACCCCTCGCGGTCACTGAGTTGAAGTATATCCATCGTGGAAAGAAAACAATTTCAGAATCGATCTCTGTGTTTCAGTGATTGGGTACATCAGTTTCAATGTGTCTGTCGAAACCTCACATGAAAGCCCTTTCAGAAATTAAACGAGCTGCGGGATTGGCGCCCTTTCAGAAGGCGAGGTCAGATGACATTTTGTTCAACCCATCTCTCTGCAGAGACTCTTTCTTCGCCCTCCGTCATCCCTTCCTCCTTAATGGGGAAATCTGGGCACGCCTATTAATCAGAGCTTAACTCTGAACAGGACCTCGAAAATCACATAGACGACGGCAGAGCGAGACGGGACGCGTCGCTAACTCAGCCCGTCCTGCCATGTCCCGTTGTTTCCCGTCTCGCAATGCGTCTTCGTCTGTGTGATATTTTTCGCTACTGTTCCGAGTTCTGCACTACCAAGTAGTCCAACAGTCTTTCCTTTCGAATTATATCAGTTGCTCAAGAGCTTCCCTGTTTCGACGTTTTGGCGGGAAGTCGCCAAATGCGTCGATGCTTCTACCCCTGTTTTTTTTTTCAGTTTTTTCGTTGCCTGGCGGCAGACTTCGTACGAAAACAGTTCCGCTTTGAGTAATTCAACCTGAGTGGAAGGAAATCCCCAACTTTTTGTAGATTGTGCATTGTCATTTCACTATCGTCAAAAAGAAAAAAAAACGACTGGTTTGAAATATACTCGTTTGTCTAAACGGGTCGCTGCACTGCAATCCAAACCCAACCTCGCTCGCACTCAATGCCGCTCTTCCCCTTTCGTGCTCTCATCAATCCAGTGTGAAACTAAGTAGTTCTTTCTTGAAGCTTCCCAGAGAAGAGGCTTCTGTTATCCCTCTCTTGTTTACTCTACTTTTCCCGCTATACTACGCTTCACGACGCGGCTTAGGATAACAGCAGTCTTGTTGTGATTGGTCGTCGCTTTGTTCGCGTGACTTCGGTCGCCGAGTAGTGCTACGCTTTCCGTTTCCCCGGAAAAGCAATCGTACCGGGATAAATCCCTTGCCGAATTTCGTGCCACGTGCCTCTGATCTATCTATCTATCTATCTATCTATCTATCTATCTATCTATCTATCTATCTATCTATCTATCTATCTATCTATCTATCTATCTATCTATCTATCTATCTTCTGTCTGTCTGTCTGTCTGTCTGTCTGTCTGTCTGTCTGTCTGTCTGTATCTATCTATCTATCTATCTATCTATCTATCTATCTATCTATCTATCTATCTATCTATCTATCTATCTATCTATCTATCTGTCTGTCTGTCTGTCTGTCTGTCTCTATCTATCTATCTATCTATCTATCTATCTATCTATCTATCTATCTATCTATCTATCTATCTATCTATCTATCTATCTATCTTTCTGTCTGTCTGTATCTATCTATCTATCTATCTATCTATCTATCTATCTATCTATCTATCTATCTATATGTCTGTCTGTGTCTATCTATCTATCTATCTATCTATCTATCTATCTATCTATCTGTCTGTCTGTCTGTCTGTCTATTCATATATTTGTCTGTGACATACATGCATACATACATGCATACATACATACATACATACATACATACATACATACATACATACATACATACATACATACATACATACATACTTTCGCTTTGTGATGCTCTTTTATTCTCAAACGTAGTCATTTTTTTCCTGTGTTTAGGCAGTTCATTCAGCTTTGCCTTTCGTACACTTTGTGTCCGTTTTCGTGTCGACAGCGGTTGGCGCTGCGAGTCACCGATATCGATTGTCACGTGACTCGATCGTCCTTAAAGCCGTCTTGTTTGGCTGCAGTCCTTGCTCTCGTTCTCCTCTCTAAATCTGGGCTGTTCTTTTTCTCTGTTTCTTCTGATTATTTTTGAGACTATATCAATATTCCGAACAATACGAAAGTTACGTCTTTGACTGTACCTGTCTCGGCTAAGCTTGCTTCGACTCGGATAGTTTTACGTCGACTCTCGCGGGTGTTGTATTCCCCGAGGGAGGGATTTGGGGAATCGGGAAACGAGAGCGCCGGCCACCATAGCCAGGAGTTCTGCTTACAGCCAACCCGAGTCTTCTTTCTAACTTTCGGGATCGGCTATGGATCGTCTTTTAGCGGTTGTTGTCGTCGTTTTTGTAGTTTTTCTTGTCGTTGTTGCTCTGCCTCGGTTCACGATTCGTAAACGGAGCGATACTGCGATTGTCGAAGTTTCAATGGGTGCCTTGTTAAACGACAGCTTGGCTCCTGACGTCTGGTTCCGTTGTAGCGCACCCCCCCCCTCCCTTTCCCACATCCCCAGCCTTCACTTGCGATGGCTCGATCCTGCCAACACGAAAAAGTTTCCTTTCCCCAAAAAAAGTAAATGTGGGTCAGTAGAATAATCGGCTGTTTCGCGATGTCGAGATCATCCCGAGAAATTGCTAAAAGAAGATACTTGTTTTTTTTTGCTCTTCCTGAAGCTTAGGTCTCCTGGCCTTTGCGTGTAGGAAAATAACTAAATAAAACTCGACGATTGTAACAGCATTGTATATTTTAACACACCTTCATTGATGAACCATAAAAAGATATTTTGCAAGCTTTCTATGAAGTTTGAGTTTAGAACAAAAAGAAGCAGAAAACGGTGCGAAAAATGGAGGTGGGGATGGGGGCAGCTGTCGCACTGGGCGAAGCATTAAAGACAGTTAAGCCGAATTCCGGTACGCAGTACTAGCATAGTATGCACTAATTAAATCAATTTTATGTGAAAGAGTGTACGTGGTTCATTTGCTAACAATAACTCGCATTATACATTGCAGCTGAAAATAGCCAGTACATATCGTCAACTTCACATAGTTTAGACGCTTTTTTCTTCAAGGTTACTGATGTCGGAATGCCTGCTTGAGCTAGATTATTTTTTAAGTTTGTTTATGTATTGGTATTTACTTAAGTACATAATTTTTTTTTTCACATTCTAGCTTGGAGAATGTCCGCTGTATGCTCACCCTTAAACTGTTTGAAAGGCGACTGCGAGGTGCAGGATTAACTCACTGCGATACGCTATGCCGTTGAACGGCGCGAAAAACCATTCTTGGTTAATTCCTTTGTAAGAAATCCTTTAACGATGATAGGGAAGCTTCCGTGCTGCAGTAAATCTGCCTCTGCCAACGTACCTTACACCGTATGCGGATACTGACAGGTATTTCTTGCGTGAGTTGATGCTTAGACCAGAACGCTGTGCAGCGTCTCAATAGTAGCGTCTAAGAACGCTAGCTGATCGACGAAAAAACTATAGCGACGATGTTCTTTTGACGACCATTATCATCACTGCTGGTTGTGTACCACTAGAAACACCACATCCTCCTCACGTCGCAAACGTTCAAAAGTAGAGCGTTTTGACCGCAGTGGTGCTGGTTGTGGTTCATACCATCCAACAACCACCGCTGCCTCATCCCTTCTGAACGAAACCTCTTGAACTTCGTGACCCAATTCGGAATGGTAAACCAGTTGGGAAAAAGTAGTCAAGCACGACCGATTAACACTTGCTGATTTTTGTTTCGCGACAAAACAGCTTCAAGCCACGCGAACACAAATGGAGCCAGAAGTACGAAGATTAGACAAATCCGTGCGAGGTTTCTGGACCGCTATTTGAATAATCAACGTCTACTTAATAGTTGGCTTTAGTGTCCCTTTATTGCACGGTTCATTGTGTAGCAGAGTTTCTAAGAGAGCTGGCTAGCCACAGCGCTACATCGGTTTCACAATGAACAGGTGCGACGAGAGCTTGGACGCGCGCGAGCAGCAGTCGTGCCACATCGTGCCAGACGCACTCTACAAGGGCATTTAGGCTTAACTTTACAATATAGGCACACGACAGGATGTTGCGTAGCACAAGAACGAGGCATGGACTTTGTTTTTTTTTTAATATCTACCTCGCACTGCTTAACCTTTATTTGCATGATTACGCCGATTACAGGACGCAGTGACGATAACTGTTGTCGCTTGGCTTCACTGGCTACATAACAGTGTGTGGAGTGACACATGCATGAGAAAGATAACTTATTTTTTACATGTCATCGCAAGCAGCCTAACAATTATGAAAGCACGGCATACTGAACTGTCACCAGAGATGCGCGCTGGCATAGATACTTTGGTTAGGCCTAATATAATGCCGAGCAGCGCATCGCTGGAATGGAGCGAGGGCATCAGCGCCATTACGGAAATGCTCTAGCTGTGTTTGTTCAGACCGAGAATATTTTTGGGCCATTAAGCAGTCAATGCCACGAAAACAGGTGTACTAGTGAACTGGGGTGCAGTTCGCGCACGCTTATCTTTAATGTGCGTAGCAAAGCGCAGGAATATAAAATTGTCTCAATGTCACGCACTTCGGGTAAGGCCCCGCCGATCCAACACCGACGTGCGGCAGACTCGCAGGCTTCCACTTTACGCTTCGGCCTGCGACGCCTGAAAGGCCTCGAAGTGGCGCATTTCAAATTTATTTGCAGGTCGGTCGACCCGTGCGGGGTTGCACGTGTGGTGCTGTGTGGGCCTGACCGACGCACTCATAGAGCAGACACGGAGTTTGATTACACATAAACAAGCATTTAATTAAAACAGGGGCAAAGGCAAGAGATTACAAAAATAACAAAGGAGGAAAACTGATACGCGCGATGGAAACAACAGCTATATAACAAAATGTGCTAAAAACACTACAGAAGATACACGCTAAAGACAAATACGCGGAATGTTAAACTAATGACATGAATCAAAGGAGATACAAGGAAATAATTACAGAATGCTCAAGGTGCCGCTTTTGAATTTCAACGTGCGACGCAGCGCACCCTACAAATATTAAAAAAAAGGATGGTTAAAATAATTTAACAGTTAAAAAAAAGTCACAATAAAAAGTTCCATACGGACCAGGCCAGCTCTTGGTGCACGTAGGGGAGTTGACGGGTGCCGCTGAAGGTCTCGCCGGCTTGGTAGACGACGAGGGTGCCCGGAATTGCAGCCGTCTCAATACGTTGCGCGGGTCACTCCATGCTCGCCGCCTACGCGAGACGGTACGCTCCCTGGATTTCGTGCCGACCGGTTGTGCGCCCGCGCGCTCCGCGCGCTCGCGACCTTCGGCGTCATCGTGGCTCTGGCCGACTGGGCTGGCCCTACGTCACCTCCTGTCGCCGACGGTCTTCGGTGACAGCGCGGCTCTGACCTACTGGACCTGCTCTACGCCATCTACAGACGCCGACAACATCTCTCGCAAGTGTACCCCGTCCTCGGACTCCAGTGACCGTTCTTCCATCTTTCCTGTCTCTCCTATCCCCTCAGTTTGTTGTTGCTTCACCTCCCTCCCTCTTTCCTATACCTTTACTTCTACCCTTTTATCCCTCCTTACCCCCATCCCTTTGTGAGCTCTGTGGCGGTGTCGCTCACTGAAGCAGACAATAACGGGGCTCACTTTTCTCTTCCTTTCTCTAAGAACCACTCCGCCTACGCGAGACTCGCGACACCGACGACCGCACTTGTTGCTGGCTGTACGTCAACTGCCTATTCCGATGCAGTTCAAACCTCTTCAGGGGCGTACACGTGCTCCCGTCCCATCGGGAGGTAATTTCCTTTTTTTTTAGACCGCCCGTTCCCCTTTCGGTACAGGTGCAGGGAAGACGAGCCGGCGCCACGCTGGGTCGTTAGTCGCGGGATGTCGTCCTCCCAACACAAAAGCGCCCTTCTTTGTAAGATGGGGCCCGCGGATGATCCGAAAATTGGAGTCGTTTGTGACACTCAAATTAGACACACACGCACGAACCTGCATAAAGTACGATTCAAACTCTCTGGAAAAATTTTTTTGGCTACGCCCCTAATCCGCCCTCCCTTCTCCCCGAATGTTTCCTGCCCCCCCGTTTAAACTGCCTTCGGGGTCAGTGGCCATGGGGGATCCAGTCAGTGGCTTTGGAAGTTTTCTGCAAGTCACGTGGTTTCAGGATCTGCCCGCCTTTTACCAATACCGGCGTCACACGCTCACTTTCGATCGCGATCGAACTGTATCTGGATCAAATTTCTCGATTTTTATTGGCTCCTTTAGCAAGCTGCACAACCGAGCTAGTCACTGCTGATAAATTCGATCCTGATATGGCTATATCTTGATTAGTAGTTCACTGAGTGACACCTGCGTAAGAGGTTGTGTCATGTTATGACAGTATCACGTGACGTCACAATTACACCCGTATTATGGCGACCTCTGACTTTATGATGACGCCCCATGATGACGTCATCCTGTGACGAGATTTTCCTGTATCAATCGGGGTCACGCTCACGGTCACCTTTTTTTCAGTGGTGAAGCTCCTTAGGGTGTGGGTTATTCCTTTTTCTGTAGTAGTATGCTGTAGTAGCCACTTCTAGTTAGATTTGAGAACTGCTCACTACATGTCGTTGTGTGTATATGTCTTTGAAAATAATATCACTAGATGGCCTTACTGGTTTTAGTACACTTACCAATTAGAAAGGATAGGTGGCGCTGTTATCACAAACCATAAGAACTATCGATTAAGACGAAAGGGAAGGAAACGGAGACTGACATGTGGAGAATGGGCATGATTAAGAAGTCCGCACTAGAGATCTATCGAACTTTTAAGCAGAAAATTGCCAAGGAAAGGATCTATGATAATACTCGGGGTAGTTCTCTACTGTTTGAGGCCAGAACGAGAGTACTGCGAACCAAGACATATCGGGCCAAATACGAAGGGGTAGACACAGTATGCAGTGCGTGTGGAGAGGAAGAAGAAACTGCCGAACACTTGATAATGTTCTGTAAAGGGCTTCACCCTATAGTTCAGGATGATGGCGCAGAGTTTTTCAAAGCACTGGGGTTTAGGGACCGGGAGGGCAAAATAGACTTTAAGCGGGTAGACTTAACCAGAAGGAGGTTATCTGATTGGTGACTAAAGTCAAGGCACGAGTGAAAATTAAAGTCTTCACTGCAAAGTACGAATCCTCAAACTCACTTTTTAAAGAAAAAAATCTAGTTTTTGGTTCATTAGGTATTACGGCTTGGTGGCGCTAGCCACCGCCCGATCTAAAGGATACAGCCATATCCATCCATCCATCAGCAGCATATCCACGGAGTCAATGATGATGATTGGGGCGAAGCGTCTGGCCGCGTCCGTCCGATGCGGGCTCTAGTGTGATACGAGCGGACGGACGGATGCATGGACCGTCCGTCCGTCCGCTCAAGCTTGGAAGTCAAGCTTGGAGGTCTACTTCACATAGTTGCCGTTTTTCTGCCCTCATAACGCATTTAGAGTGTACGTAAACTTACGGGAAGCGTAAGGTAAAAAAATTAGGTTTATCTACGATGATACGCACTTTGTCCTGTGCGCTTAGGGCTCACTCGGTCTGAAGCTCACCGAAATTTCACTCAATCGCACTCACCGGGACTCTGATTCACTAAGATGTTCTTCAACTGGGCTCACTCAAACTCACCCAAAATATTGCTCGCCCGGACTCACACATACCGGCCGCTCAATCTGAGTCTGCGCGAGTCGACTCGTGGGTGATCTTGCCGACCACTGTTTTTCGAAAAAGCGATCGTACTCGTGGCGCCATCTTCTTTTACTCTCGGAACCTTCGCTTCTCCGAAAAGCAAAATCCAGTACGCATTTGTTCATTCTTATTTTTCTCTATCTCTTTTTTTTTTGTTATTGTTGTGGTGAGGCAGCTGCATGCCTCTCCACGTTCTCAAGTCTCATCTCAGTAAGAGCAAATAACTTTGGCTGATCGTGCATCTTCGTCTTTGAATAGCCTCGCTCGAGCAACATCTTACTTCGCAATATCCCAGACACGGCCCCATGCTGGTACCCGGATTACTCCGAGCCCGCCAAATTTTGAGAAAACTTTCTTGCGTGAAAGAAAGCATACTTCGCCACGTGGAACACCAGGGGACAAAGCTATTAGTATACAGTGTCTTCCAAAGAACCTATATTTTTTTCTCGTGCACATTTTTTTCTCATTTCCCCGTTGCGCTTTGTGTGTGGTGTTGGTGAAGCTCCATTAATATCTTCTGTCGTAGGGGCAGAGTGCTACTTCTGTATGAACTAACTTATAGCTTGCGAATATGTCTGCAGAACGTCCGTTTTAGAAACTTTAATTAGGTGCACCTGCTTTTTTTTACTCGTATTAACGTATTAACAAAATCTATACAAGTTTTCTTCAAGTTGCCGAATATATTCTGCCGTTGTAAATTACAGCAGGGCAATAACACAAAATACCTCGTATATAAAGCCTTTTATTACACAAATGACGTCTCACCGGCTACTTTATTCGATGTCTCGCTGCAGGTACTTTTGTCATAAAACGTGTTATATATCATTTTTGATGTGTGTACGATTTTTATAACGATGTCAATGCGTTGTCTACAACTTGTCTGCAGGCAGACGCAGCAAGTGAATCCACATGTTTTTAGTGCACCGTCATTTTTAAATCCTTATCGGTATTAACTGAGATAAATCGACAAGTCGTTTCGAAATGTCTTTGAATGCGTATATCTTATCTTCAAACTGTTACCATTTGTAAAACGTTCTTTTTCTTTATTTCTTTATACAGCGTCCAGTTTTTCTCAGCAGAGTGATTATCGAAATTGATTAAATAACCCTCTGTAAATACTTCTAATTCAGCTGGTGTTCAATTTCTGTCAGCTCTATTGAAGTCTCGTGTTATTTTATTTTTTTTTGTATTTTTGTGGCCTGTTTTTAGGCTAAAGTGAATCGCCCCGCCGCGGTGGTCTAGTGGCTAAGGTACTCGGCTGCTAACCCGCAGGTCGCGGGTTCGATTCCCGGCTGCGGCGGCTGCATTTCCCATGGAGGCGGAAATGTTGTAGGCCCGTGTACTCAGATTTGGGTGCACGTTAAAGAACCCCAGGTGGTCAAAATTTCCGGAGCCCTCCACTAAGGCGTCTCTCATAATCATATAGTGGTTTTGGGACGTTAAACCCCACAAATCAATCAGGCTAAAGTGAATCGGTGAAGGATCACTTAATCTTATGAGATAAGTTCACTCAAAAACTATTTCTCGAATGGTAGTACATATTTAGTCAAGAATACTGAATGACGTTGCAGTTGTACGAGTTGGTTCATAAACAAATTGAGTAAGATTAAAGTCAGCACATATTCCAAAGAATTGCGTACACCAGAAGAAACATTTTTCGTGCTGTTAATATCATTACACCATAATATTGTGGGAAAGTTGAAATCCCCTAAAGTGAATACAGGTGTATTAGGAAACCTAACTACAAGACCAATAAGGACATCGTAGAAGTCATTACAAAAGGAAAATGAGGCACCTAGGGGACGGTATAAAGAAGCGCAGAAAATTCACAATAGATACATTTAGACAAACTAGTTCTAAAAGCGATATAATAGGAATAGTTGAGGACGCGAGCATATCAGAAACAGCAATGAGTACACCA
The DNA here is from genome assembly GCA_013436015.1 of Rhipicephalus annulatus. Taxonomy (NCBI): domain Eukaryota; kingdom Metazoa; phylum Arthropoda; class Arachnida; order Ixodida; family Ixodidae; genus Rhipicephalus; species Rhipicephalus annulatus. The sequence continues at coordinate 23,480 of WOVY01013959.1, forward strand.
CCCCATGAACACACATCACGATCCCAGCGATATATATCGTAATTGCTTTCAATGTCCTTTATTTTATCGGAGAGCCAGGTCTCTGTTACCACAGCTATATTAGCAGAGCAAGAATCGATGGCCGATGATTACGCGACGCGTTTGTTAAGAACGCTTCGTGCATTTGTAGAGAGTAGCGATACGCCGTTTTCTTGATTCTTAACACGATGAAGTTCCTCCGCCGTTTCCCCTCGCGTGCGTTTCTTTAGCGGCTGGTTTTATTTCGTACACGGAGTCGGCTACTGCGCAGCAAGCCTACGATTTATTATTCATGATCAGTCTGTTATATGGCGGTGAACCGTGACTGGCCCTTTGACATACTAAATTCAATGAATTTATTACGTGACTGGTGGGTCGATCTACAAAAATCTTCCCTGACATTTATGCCGGAAGTTTCGATTTTACATCTCTGTGAAAATATCTCGCCTTCCTGCTTCGTCGAAGAAAACTTGACAATATTAGGTCGTGCTTTGTTGGCATCAGAACTGCCTGGTCTGTGTGCTCTGGAAATATTGCCATCCGATAACTGGAGCTTAAACTGTTTTCTGAGCACTTCGCGCGCACAGCTTTTCGACTTGGCCCACGTTTCGGCTGACTTGACTGGGATTCCGCAGAACAAAAGATTGTCGTGGCTTGGACGGTCTTTGAAATCATCTACACGGGACTGCACTGATGCCGCTTGTGCTTGTCGTTGAGTGTTTCTTTACTTTGTGTGTGTGTGTTATTTGCGGCCAAAGCGTGTCAGTATGCACTGATGCGTTCTGTATTTGAACTGCGTGTGACACTATGCTCCAGATTCCCGTCTCAGACCTACTACATATCTTCAATGATTGCCTCAAGAGCAGTCAGCCGATTCGTCACGTCGCTAACTTTGTGTTCTATAGCGCTTTTTGATTGTCGTTCAGTTCGTGGAAAGCATTCATTAGCTTCGTGTGGCGTGTGCCAACTTTTTCAGAGAGGGCGGCAATCGCAGCTAGTATTTCACTATCACGGGGACTGCGATTCATTTCAACGTCACGGCAGGCGAGAAATTGTTATGTAACTAGCGCACATTCACATGCTGTTAGGAGCAACACACTTGGGCACGGGTGAAGCAGCAAGCAAATATTACTCGTACGCTTGGAATAAAGCGTCGAGCTATGACTAACCTGCACATAGTAGAAAAGGGGATTTGTGAACGACGACTGCATGGCTGCCGCTCTCCCGTGCCCACCGCGAAGTGTGGCAGCTTGGGCTAGTTGGTATGGCATGACGATATTTATAGCGCGAGAACAAAACGACGGCACAGAGTGTCCTTCTTGTCTCTGTGTCGTCGTTTTGTTCTCGCGCTATAACTATCGCCACCGCGAAGACTGGCCGTTTAAGTGCGTGTGGTCTTTATACTTTCGCGGAACAGTGCTTTCGATAATGACGCCCTTTCACGGTCTGTAGCAAGAAGCGTGAGCCACGCCGCGGTGGCCTCTATAAAGTACTCGGCTGCTGACCCGCAGGTTGCGGGATCGAATCCCGGTTGCGGCGGCTGCATTTCCGAAAGAGACGAAATTTCTGTATACGCCTGTGTGCTCATACTTGGGTGCACGTTAGAGAACCCCAAGTGGTCGAAATTTCCGGAGCCCTCCACTATACGGAGTCTTTCATAATCATATGGTGGTTTTGTGACGTTAAACCCCACATATCAATCAATCGAGCAAGCAAGAAGTTTGGTTCTGCGCTTGTCCAGGTTGTGTCGATCATCCCAGCAGTTGATCGTCGGCCCCGATAGGAGTAGCTATGGCAGTGACCAGGGCCGATGTGTCCGCTGCCAAATAGAGGAGACAGATGAAGCCACGTAGCATGGAAATCTACACATAGACGAAAAAAGGGGATTCGTAAGGACGACCGCATGGGTGTCGATCTCCCGTGCCCACTGCACGAGTATCGTCATACACACGCAGAGTCACGCTCGCGTTCTCGGCGGAGATGTTGCGGACGCTCGGCTGCATATCCGGAGGTCGCGGGTTCGATGCGGGCTGGAGCGGTCGCATTTCGATGGAGACAAGACTGCTCGAGCCCCGTGTGCGACGCGATATCGGTTCACTTAAAAACAAACAAAAAAAACACCGGGTGGTCAAGTTTCCGGAGCTTCTCCACTACGGCGCGTCTCGTATAATCATATCGCGGTGGTGGGACGTAAAACTACAGATCATTATTATGCGCCTTCGCTTGCTTTCGTAAGGCTTTCTCATTTCGAGATTTCATGCAGCATATTTCACTTCGCTTCCCCCGTGTCGCCTTTTAGTGCAAGGCTACCTTTCTGCGAGACATGTAATGATTTTTTTTTTTTCGCCTTAAAGAAGAGCGAGCTAGAGCCGCAATGCAATTCCGGCTCGATCCACGTGCGGCGGTCAATCGGGCTTGCTTTCTCTTGACATCCAGTCTTACATATTGCCTTTCCGGTGCCTCGGCTGCTCATTTCTTTTTTCTTTTTTTTTCAGCGTTCCCAAACTGTAACTTACTGGCAGAGCTTAGGGTTTTCAATTTCTTTCATCGTGGTATATCCCTCAGTGACGAGTATCCCTCGAGAGATACATTGTATCGACTTTCGGAGAAATCTAATTTCCTCAAAATAAGCCAAACCTTCGACTGAAGTGTTCGCCGGTATATATATATACTACCGGGGTTTCCTGTCTTATATTCCTCGCCATTGGACGTCCTTCGCGCAGGCGCAGTCGATGGTTCGGGAATACTTCGCTTTGGATTACGGGATTACGTGGGCAACGAGAAGTACACTTGAGACGACGCGTACCGACCGGCTGCAGTTCCGTTTCGTCCTCCTCCTCCGACGTCATTTCTTCGAACGAAGACGGTTCGCAATTTCCGCCGTTGTCCCGGAAGTTAGTCTGTGCACACGCGCTTGTACAGACTGAAAGGCGCTCTCGAAAGGCGCGCTTCCGGTTCCTCTATAGATGAAGACTTGGCCTATACATTGAAGTCACCCTGTCATTGCTCACGTAGGGTGGACGGTGCTCAGTCAAGCTGCAATAACTGCAGCTTTGTTTGCCGTGCCGTCTCCCCATTTTTCGCCATTGTGTCTGTTTTGGTGAAAATAAAAAATAAATAAATTAATTAATAAATAAAAATAAATAAATAAAAAACTCGCGATGCCTCGATTCAGGCAGTGCAAACAACGTGGACGAAGTTAGAACAAGCCGAAGTTTGAATAAGACGAAGTTATAGAGTACGCGCTGGTTGTATTTGTCACTAACTTCGTCTCTGCTGTTTGCGTGGCTTCAATGCAAAATGGAAAACTGTAGATAGCTTGACTTGACGTCACACAAACGGCAAAGTTGCGAGTACCCCGAGTTGGTGCAGTGGTGAATCCAGAACAGAGGCTGGGCGATCTTGTATGTGAGCCGTTCATTTAATATATATATATATATATATATATATATATATATATATATATATATATATATATATATATATATATATATATAAATTAGTGGGGATAGTATCAATCACGCGCGTCCTTGATTAGGTATAAAAGATACAACTTTCGTTGGCTTAGTGACGTATATTTTCACTAACGTTCCATCTGCTGGACGAGACTTCGTTAAAGTAACGTTATAGTCCAGTCCACGCAAAATATACATACATATATATATATATATATATATATATATATATATATATATATATATATATATATATATGGGGGGGGGGAATAAGTATACGCCTATAAAAAACTGTTGGTGACATTTTGATCGGAGACTGATCTTCATCAGGGTCTCTGTAAGTTCGGTCTCCGATCGAAACGTCCCCACTAACCAGTTTTTTAGAGGCGTATACCTATTTTCCCCTAATCTTACGGCAACCGAAGCCATGCTCTTCATATTCTATATATATATATATATATATATATATATATATACGTCATGCAAACACTGCGGAATCAGGGCGTAGATGAAGTATATATAAACATTCTGGAAGAAATCTACAGGGGATCAACTGCTACCATAGTGCTTCATAAAGAAAGCAACAGAATACCAATCAAGAAGGGTGTAAGGCAGGGGGACACAATTTCCCCAGTGCTATTTACTGCGTGCTTACAGGAGGTTTTCAGAAGCCTAGAATGGGAACAGTTAGGGATAAGAGTCAATGGAGAATACCTTAGTAACCTGCGCTTCGCCGATGACATTGCATTGCTGAGTAACTCGGGGGACGAATTGCAACTCATGATTACGGAGTTAGACAAGGAGAGCAGAAAGGTGGGTCTTAAAATTAATCTGCAGAAAACGAAAGTAATGTACAACAACCTCGGCAAGGAGCAGCGCTTCGAGATAGGTAATAGTGCACTTGAAGTTGTAAAAGACTATCTATGTCTACTTAGGGCAGGTAATAACCGCAGAGCCGAACCATGAGATCGAAGTAACTAGAAGAATAAGAAAGGGGTGGAGCACATTCGGCAAGCACTCAAATTATGACAGGTAGATTGCCACTATCCCTCAACAGGAAGGTATATAACAGCTGTATCTTGCCGGTACTTAGCTACGGAGCAGAAACCTGGAGACTCACAAAGAGGGTTCAACTTAAATTGAGAACGACGCAGCCAGCAATGGGAAGAAAAATGGTAGGTGTAACCTTAAGAGACAAGAAGAGAGCAGAGTGGATTAGGGAACAAACGGAGGCTAAGGATATCATAGTTGAAATCAAGAAGAGGAAATGGACATGGGTTGGGCATGTAGCGCATAGACAGCATAACAGCTGGTCATTAAGGGTAACTAACTGGATTCCCAGACAAGGCAAGCTGGTTAGGGGGAGACAGAAGGTTAGGTGGGCAGATGAGATTAAGAAGTTTGCGGGTATAAATTGGCAGCAGCAAGCACAGGACCGGGTTAACTGGCGGAACATAGCAGAGGCCTTTGTCCTGCAGTGGACGTAGTCAGGCTGATGATGATATATATATATATATATATATATATATATATATATATATATATATATATATATATATATATATATATATAATTTGACGGCATTGTTCAACAAACTAATCAGTGCACTTCTTTTGTCTGTCTCTTTCGTACAGAAATGCTCGGACGCCAACGTAGCGAACATCGAGAACACAACCTTTGCCCGCACTGTGCCTTCGGCTAGGCTGGTGAGTTTAGCGATGACGTATTCGCATGTACACGCTAACGTGCAATCGCTTTGTTTCTCGCACCTGACATTTGCAAATATCGCTAACGGCGTTCCCAAAGAGATATTTATTTAAGATAATAAGGCGAAGAATAACAAGTTTCGCACGTGCGAATCACTCTTTCACAATATCAAAAGCAACCGACAAGACATTTGATGAAAAAGAAGAGAGAGAGAGAGAGATAAAGATGCAAGGAAAGGCAGGGAGGTTAACCAGACGCACATCCCGTTTGCTACCTTGCACTGGGGAAGGGATAAAGGGGAGAAAAGAGATTGCAGAGAAATGAGAAGGTAAACACAATCACGAGCACACTCGGGGAGCACACACAAAAAGAAAATTCGCGAAATGAAGATGCAGGTGGCGATGCTTGTTTTCTGCAGGTTGTCACGCTAACTTGTCCTGACGTCATAGATGTAGGCGGCGCTCGCTTGCGTCTGCACACGTAGTCTATTTTTTTTTAATGTTGATAGCGTTAAAGAGCTCGTTTGACGAAAATTCTGGAGTCGGCTTCGTTAGTTGTGAGCGAAAAATATCACCATCTTGTCTGCGACCGAAAAATTGAGAAATATACGATTAAAAAGTCACAGCTTCAACGCAAAGGCGAACCAATGAACGCTATAATAAGGAATATTGATTGATTGATTGATATGAGAGGTTTAACGTCCCAAAACCACCATTTGAGTATGAGAGACGCCGTAGTGGAGGGCTCCGGAAATTTTGACCACCTGGGGTTCTTTAACGTGCACCCAAATCTGAGCACACGGGCCTACAACATTTCCGCCTCCATCGGAAATGCAGCCGCCACAGCCGGGATTCGAACCCGCGACCTGTGGGTCATATAATAAGGAATATAGTAACACTTTTTATTACAAAGATGTAATCGTGCTAACGTGCATATTAGCAACGGTTAATCGTTCATATTAGCAACAGCTCGAAGAGGCCTATGGCGGCATTTAGGGAGCTTTCGTTGACAAGGTGCACATACAATAATGTTCTCGGGCACTGCACCGTGTGCGACTGTACTATCGTGAGCGCGCGTCGAATATCCTCGAACCCTGCATACATCGGCTCATTCCCCTGCGGCCGCTGTCGGAAACAAAAGTGGAAAGGGCGGTGCGCTTCCGCTAGCTGTTCGCACTCCCTCCTCGATATCGTTGCTGCGAAACGCAGTGGCTGCTACCGGTGATGTGAACTCACATCAACGCGCACTAAGCCAATACCAGTTGACCCCAGCAGACTATGCCGCTACAAACATGTCGGCTGTGACCTATAGCCGGCCGCGATGCGCAGGTCATGCTTTTATTACATTCATATGGTGTTCGCCGAGCAGTTTGATAAGCATTCTTGTTTTCGGTTAACCTTATTTTTTTTGTTTTATCATCGCTAGAAGCCGATGGCACGCGATAAACTGCCGTTTCACAGCGACAATCATGCGGGTATAAGGTGGTGGTTGATTTGATTTGTGGGGTTTAACGTCCCAAAACCACCATATGATTATGAGAGACGCCGTAGTGGAGGGCTCCGGAAATTCTGACCACGTGGGGTTCTTTAACGTGCACCCAAATCTGAGCACACGGGCCTACAACATTTCCGCCTCCATCGGAAATGCAGCCGCAGCAGCCGGGATTCGATCCCGCGACCTGCGGGTCAGCAGCCGAGTACCTTAGCCACTAGACCACTGTGGCGGGGCCACGGTGGTGGTGGTAGTGGTTTTAAGGAAGAGGAAAAAGGCACCTAATTTCTGTCTGCCTTCAGGCGACACGGCGCAGCGCCTTATAGGGGTGGGGGGGAAGGAGGGATAAAAAGAATAGAAGGAAAATAGATGAAGAAATAGACAGGCAAGCGAAAGAAAAAAGAGGGAGATAGGAAAGTGGGGATCCGGTCGAAGCAGTCCAAGGGCTGGCCGCCACAATTCGAGAGCTGCACGGCGTGGGGAGACCGCGGGGGGCGAACCAGTCGGCGGGAGCTACGCTGGCGTCGGAGATCGCGAGGGCACGACCGCCCAGCTTGAAATCCTGCGAGCGAATGCCCGATTCGTAGTGATGGTTGTAGGAAGCGAAGTGGAAAGGGTGGAAGCAAAGTGGAATCGGCGGAAGAGAGCCCTCCTCTCCGCTCTACGGCTTCGGCAGTGCCATCCTCGCATCACGTTATCTGTATTTCCGAGCCTGTTGGCCAGGCACCAGTCACGCTTTCGAACCCGTATTGCTCACGATAGTGCACCTCTGTTCACTGATATGAAGCCGCTGGGTTGCAGCGGAGACACCGTGACGCGCGAGTTTTTAGATGCGGAAGCATCTTACACTCGCGCCTTGTAGTGCACCGTCCGCGCCGTCCGCACCGCTTCCCGAACATTCGACAGCTGACGCGCGCGCATGCGCCGTCGCGCCGTCGCCCACCATCTGTGCCGCGCGCGCTTCTCCTTCGGGAACATTCGACAGCTGACAGCGCATGCGCCGTCGCGCTGTATATATACTCAAGGTCGGCGCTCGCTCGCTCAGTTGCCGCTCGTCGGTTGGTTTGTACGGCGCGTCGACGTCCAAGGTCGCGGTGAAATGAATTCCAACGAATCCACAAACACAATGATCGACGTCCCTTCGACCAGCGCCGCCCTTTCGCATACGTGTGTACGTGTTCACTCATTTAACACCCCCTCCTACAACCACGTTAACCAATTTAGCCATCGACCCAAGTAAGTCGCAATTTAACACCCCATTTCACAACCACGTTAACCAATTTAGCCATCGACCCAAGTAAGTCGCACTTTGACACTCCGTTAACCAATTATATGCTCCGCATCCTCCTCAGTGTTCCCCCGAGGGAAGCTGCGGGCAATTTTTTTTAGCCTTTCTACGCGAAAAAAAAGGCACAGATTGTGTTATTTTTTTTTCCGCGTAGAAAGGCTAAAAAAAAAAGGCACAGATTGTGTTAATCGCCCCGCCGCGGTGGTCTAGTGGCTAAGGTACTCGGCTGCTGACCCGCCGGTCGCGGGTTCGATTCCCGGCTGCGGCGGCTGCATTTCCGATGGAGGCGGAAATGTTGTAGGCCCGTGTACTCAGATTTGGGTGCACGCTAAAGAACCCCAGGTGGTCAAAATTTCTGGAGCCCTCCACTACGGCGTCTCTCATAATCAAATGGTGGTTTTGGGACGTTAAACCCCACAAATCAATCAATCGATTGTCTTAATCAAACATCAGTATGTTTGCAAGAGAGAGTTTCAGTTGATCGAGCGAAATTTGAGATAGGTTTTTTTTCATTCTGTCATTTTTTTACTCTTTTTTATTTTTCTTGCTGGTTGTTTGCGCAGGTGCGCCTGTGGTGTATGTATACGGGCCTGTATATTCTCGCGCGTTGTTTGAACGAAACGAGTCGGTAGCGATCGCTCGTTCGGTCGTCCTCTCTTCTTGAGTGTTGCCAATTCGTGCTCAGCAGAACTGTTACGAGGTGTTCCGATGTGCGTTTCGCGCATGCGCAGGTCGTTCGCAGCGTCACCGCCCTGCTGGGCTACTACAACTGGCGCAAGTTCAGCATCGTCCAGGAGGACTCCCAGGGCTACGAGACGGTGGCGCAGTCCCTCCAGAAGCGCATCAAGGACGAGAAAGGTTTCACCATCAACTCGAAGAACGTGTTCAACTCTGACCTGAGCTGCTGCGAGCAGAAGCTGCCCTGCTGCCAGACCGCCATGACCAAGATGCTGGACGAGACGTTCCGCAAGACGCGCAGTGAGTATACGTCATGGTCGAGAAAGCATGGTAGTTTTTTAGGGTTAAGAAGGGAGTATGCTGGGTTACGTTATAGTTAAAGAGTGAGTGTGTTAAAGTAAGAAAGAATTTTAGAGCTAAGAACAGAGAATTTGGGGGCGCTGAGGTAAAAAATTACGATATAGTGAAGCTGATGTTAGGTGAAGGAATAAGGCGCAAACAAGATGCGCAAAAGGAGTAGCATAGAAGAATGCATTCGTCCATGTCCCTCGTCCATGTCACTGACATGTGACGTTCGTTCATATCGCTTCTAGGGTTTGTCTCGTTTGGGCCTTATTCCTTGCGTAAAATATGCACCAACTAGCTGAACGAAAAATTCGCCTGGAGTATGTTGGGGTTAAGAAACTAGTTCGTGCACGTTAGGGTTAGGAAGCGAGTATGTTAGCGTTGAGATTGATGGCGATCCGTTCACGTAGCAGGAAGCCAGAGCTTTTCAGCTGGCCGAAAATTTGTCCTGGTCTGCCACCATGCAGGATTTTGCAGATCTTATTTGCAATATTATGCTAAGGATACTGAGCAGGCAGCGCGAAATACGGACACAAGCGAGAGACAGTCTCACGAGACGTGTGCTGTCTCACTGTCGAGACACCAAACGAGTGGCCTTCGTCTCGTGTCCCTGTTTTTCGCTCAGTGTCTGTTTTACGTGCGGGGCACTTTAGAAGCCCTGCTAGCCGTCCATCCATCCCGTGTGGTGTGAACGCGCTCCCAGCAAAGCCTTCACCTCACATGCTGGTACATCAGAAGCCTTCAGCAAAGCCTTCAAGGTTAGTGAACCAAAAGTGTCTCGCATAATATAATTAACACAAGTAGCCAAGACGTAACTGCGCTAATTGGCTTAACATCGCTAAAAACGTTTTCTGAAAAAAATTGTGCTAATACGGAGAGTTGCTACAGGGTACCACAGCCTCACCGAGCTGAAAAAAAAAAACCGACTCTCTACCTGCACGGTCTCTACGTCGGCGCTGAGTCCATGACTGACGTCTGGAGGGGGAAACAACCTGAAGAAACTCGCTACCTACACGTATCTCAACTGCGCTAACAAGGAAGGTCGATAAAGTGCATCAAAATGTAGCGTGCACTCGCATATTTAGTTTGCTAATCTTCCTTACAAGGTTTTACTCGTTCCGGGGTAACCCGGCCGCACATTCACCTCAAACATTGACGTCATTGACGCTTGGTCAAAACGAGCAGTGGGAACTGTACCACAGGGAATCGCTGGGTGCCTGTGCGCTTTTCGCAGTATATAACGGAGCTGTCGCACTTTTTTTTCTGACTTCTCCAATGGGCAATCTTACAAAGGTTTTGTTTTTAATCATGTTATGGTTTTCCTAAACCATCGAGCACCACCGACTACGTTGGTGGTGCTCGCTGGTTCAGGAGGACGCCAGGAGGGGTGGGGGGGGGGGGGAGTCACGTCTGTGGCTGGTTGGTTGTTCAGATGGTTATATAGTTGCTATAGCAATTGTATCGACAGTCTCTGCTGGTTTTATGCCGGTGCCGCCATCATTCACCGTATATGCATACTTATCTAAAGATATGAAAACTCAAGAAAGAGATAAAAAACAAGCTGGCCGTGTTCGTCGCCCAGCTCGTGACGATGCGCCGATGCGCGCTTATCTTGTCTCACGCGTACCTTGCCCGAATTGAGGAAGGGGGGGGGGGGGGGGGTAGATGCTCGTGCGCTTATCCTTCGGTGGGGAGAATCGCGTGCCTTCGACTTTGACCGGAACGATTGCGTTAGTTTTTATACTCGGCGACAGCTTTCTTGGCACTGGAGGGAAAGCTACGGAGCCAAAGCAGGTGCATCCTTCCGCCAGTGAAGGTAGTTCCAAAGAAGCACCCGTATTTTGAAAGTGAAATATAAATGTTCATCCTCTATTTTCTGCGCGGAGCCATTTGAGACAGGATGCAGCGTACACTGCAAGTTATTCGAATTTCTTTTAATTTATCTGTTGTGACTTCGCGTCTTTGAACGCGTGAGAAATTGCCGCCTTTTTACGTCCACCTCAAACGCTAAGCGGCGTCTGCGTCTAGATGAAGCGCTGATGGTGCGCGCCCGTCACTTTCCACAGCGTTACGAGACGTTCGCCAAAACGGACTGCGTCGCGCAGTGCTGCACAAGCTCCGCCTCCGTAGCTTTCCTTTCGGTGCCAAAAAAAGTTGTCGCCGAGCATAGTTGCCGGGCCCACAAAGGTCACTTCGCTCGCTGCACAGGCCCCGTTTTCGAAAAGAGCGCGCGCTTTTCATACACAGCGAATTAATACTAGGACACTTGCTGGTTCGCACTCGTCGGTGCTAGTTATTACGTTTCGTGCGTCGTTTTAGTTTAAACAGTGCGTTAAGTGTCGAGTGGTAAACGTTGTTAGTTCACTGTCGTCCTGTTTGTGTTGTTTTCGTGCGTCATTTGAGCGTGAGCAGCGCGCGGCACGTTTCGATCTTCTTGCCGTTCTCAGCGTTACATTGCTTCGCCCTTGCGATGTAAACTGTGACGTTTTCTTCAAATCGCCTCACATGCTGGTACATCAGAGCATCGTGAAAGCGGGCACTTGGTTTGAGGGGAAGGAGAGGGGGGCGAATGCACCAGTGTCAAACGGTCACCCTCGATTGAGATCTGGCCTGATCCGGATTGAATTTTCGATCATGATTGGCTCCCTTGCGCAATGTGCAGCAGGAATATTTCTATCACTTTTGAGTAAATTGATCGTTCTCGGGCTTAATATTCATCAAGGGGGGGGCACCGGTTTTACATAATTAGGCGTTTTATCAGATTGATTGATATGTGGGGTTTAACGTCCCAAAACCACCATATGATTAAAAGAAACGCTGTAGTTGAGGGCTCCGGAAATTTCGACCGCCTGGGGTACTTTAACGCACACCCAAATGTGAGCGCACTGTTGCGCCTTTGGGTAGCGTGGTGCGGACTCGGGCCATCCGAGTCCCCGGAGAGGACGAGTAGAGAAGCCGGAGAAGGAGAAAAAATGTTTATATACAGTATTTACATGGTAGCGTGGTACAACATGAAAAGAGAATCACCCACGAGCGCCTCTGCGCTAGCGTTTTTATACATCGTCCGCCTTCCCAAGATCCCTTGCAAGGAAAATTATGCGCAGGATACTCCAATGAGATCGTCGTCTTCCTCTCCGTCCCCGAAGAGGGAAAGCCAAACACCGCCTCCCTCTGAACCTAGGAAAGGGGCAAGGCATGCCCAGTTCGCTGTTTGGTGAGGGAGACCCCACGCGCCAGCGTGGCACCACAGTGAGATGACGTGGAATCCCATGCGCAAAGTCGCTCCTTGATGCCGCCAGGTTGACTCAAGCAATGCAGAATACCCCGTACAGCTGCTGGGTCGACGCTGCTTCGGAGTGTTGCTCTCGGCTGCTGACAAAAGCTTGGCCAACGACTTTTGTGTCAAGAGGAGCCGGCGACGTGGTTTTTCCCGATTGTCCGCGTCCGTCGCCGTCCCGGTGCAGGGTTGACTCATCAACAGCTGCCAGGTGCCAGCAGGCCGCGAAGACCACGTGGAACTTGGGCGAGGCACAACAGCACCCCCGCCGCCAGATGATACATCGGGAGGTCGAGTTGTTCCATGCAGCTCGGCCGGATCGATGTCGGCGACGTTCCGGCAAGGCTCTTGCTTTCTCGAAGGGCCTGGTCAAACTGGAATGCTCCAAGAGCTGGCCTCTGCGCACCGCTTCGGTGAAAAGTGGGTGACAAGCTCCAAGAAACGACCTTTGTCAGCCACACACAATGCGACAAGCACCGCGTGCACGCCACTCTCATCGCCAGGCCTCAGATTTTACAAAGCAAACATCTTATCTTAATAACTTAAGCTCAAGGAAACAATGTGCATACCAATCGGGACAAGTGTCCAGTAACTCTTTCATACGTAATTCCATTTGGAATCGAGATAACATTATAATCAAGCTAAACAAGCAAACTGTAGAGCTCGGGACAACGAGGGAGTCAGTGAAAATTTCTCTACGCCCTCACTGTAACACATTGGAATAAAAAAAAAAGTACACATAAACTAGGTAAAGGTAAACAAAAAATCAAACAAACCTTCCGCGTCTTTTGACGAGTCAAAACGCTCGACTTAGGGCGTCTGCATTTGTATGAAGGCCACCTCTCTTGTAGCGCACCTCGAAATTGTGCTGCTGCAGTGCTATGCTCCATCTGAGCAAACGACCATTCTTAGGTGACATTTGGTGTAACCAGGTTAGTGGAGAGTGATCAGTTTCTATAATAAACTTAGAGCCAGCAACATAGCAGCCTAGTTTTTGTACGGCCCAAACAATGCAAGCACATTCTTTTTCCGAAGTGCTATAAGCCTCTTCCCTGCTGCTCAATTTGCGACTCAAATACAAAACCGGCCGCTCCTCTCCACTCTGGTCCGTCTGACATAGCACTGCTCCTAAACCGCGTTCGCTTGCATCACACTGAATAGTGAAAGGTTTTGCAAAATCCGGTGCCCTCAAGACGGGTTTCTCACTCAATGCGTGCTTCAGCTTCTGAAAAGCGTCTTCCTTCTTAGAGTCCCATTGAATGTTCACAGGTTCGGTCTTGCGTAAACTATCTGTCAAAGGGCTGGCAATCTCGGAGTAATTCGGGACGTAATGCTGATAGTAACCTGTGAGGCCGAGGAATGCTCTCATCTCGGTCTTAGTGCTGGGACGACGATAACCGACCACCGCGGCTACCTTGAGTTCGGACGGTCGACGACGCCCATTTCCTACAATGTGCCCTAAATAGCTTACTTCAGCACAGCCCAAATGACATTTCTCTCTCTTTACCGTAAGACCTGCATTTTTGATCCGTTCCAAAACCATCCGAAGGTGTTCAACATGGTCTTCCCATTTGTCCGAAAATATCGCCACATCGTCTAGGTAAGGCAGCGCAAATTTCTCGAGCCCGTGGAGAACCTTATCCATCAGGCGGCTGAAACAATACGGCGCGTTCTTGAGCCCAAAGCTCATCATCAAAGGACGAAAAGTGCCCAGGGGTGAGATAAAAGCAGCGTATCGACTCGCGCGCTCTGTCAAAGGGACCTGCCAATACCCCCTAACAAGGTCTAACGTAGAAATGTATTTCGCCTTAGACACTGTCTCTACCCTCTCTTCAATGTTAGGAATAGGGTAAGTCTGGTCGACTGTTACAGAGTTCAAGCGGCGATAGTCCACGCATGGCCTTGGATCACGGCCCCGAATCTCAACCAAAATCAAAGGCGAGGTGAAATCACTGTCTGCTTCGATGATAACACCTAGGTCGATCATGCGGCGAATTTCGGCCTCTAGTATCTCTCTCTGTCTAGGTGACACCCGATACGGCTTACAGCTGATCGGCTTGTTAACCGTCAGCTCAATGTCGTGCTTAATCACATCCGTTTTGCCTGGCTTCTCGGAGAAAACGGTAGCGAATTCCTGTACTAAAAGCTCTAAATCTTCCTTTTGAGCCTTACTTAGGGTGTTCCCTGTGTCTACCCTATCTGACAATGTGCTGCTGACCGTGCCATCGGAAAGACAAAGGATTTCCGCGCCCTCATCCTCCGGAACATTGAGTGCAAGGTTTACTACTGCTTTTCGTCGCATGTAGGGTTTCATTAGGTTACTGTGATACACTTTGGGGCATTTCCGGCCCCACTTTACCTCGTAGTTGGTGTCTGAAAGCACTGACATCACTGTCGCTGGTCCCTCCCATTGTACGTCCAGCTTGTTTTTTCTTGAAGGGCACAACAGCATCACCTCATCGCCCACTCTAAAGACTCGCTTTCGAGCTGACTTATCGTAACGGGCCTTGGAAAGCGCCTGTGCTGCGCGCATGTTGCTCTCCACCACTTCGCGTGTAGTCCCCAGTCGCCCCAATAAATCCAGTACATAGGAAACCACATTAGGGTCCTCCCCATATCCAGTCCATGACTCTCATATCAAGTGCAGCGGACCTCTCAAGTTCCTGCCGTAGACAAGTTCAGCCGGGCTAAAACCCGTACTCTCGTGTGGGGCCGACCTCAGAGAAAACATCGCAGCTGGTATACACCCCTCCCAGTCACTTTTATGCTCAAAGCACAAAGCTCGCAAAACGCGTTTCATGACCGAGTGCATGCGTTCCACAGGGTTCGACTGTGGATGGTGAATAGAGCTATGCGCTATTTTATCCCGCAGCGTTCTAGGAATGTAGTCGTAAGGCAGCTTGTGAACACACTTCCGTTGTCACACTGTATCTCCGAGGGAAAACCCACCCGAGAAAAAATAGACAACAATGCGTCCACCACGCATACTGAACTCAACTCTTTCAGTGCGATTGCCTCCGGGAACTTGGTGGCAACGCACAGCGCGGTCAGGACGTA
This sequence comes from Rhipicephalus annulatus, assembly GCA_013436015.1. Classification (NCBI taxonomy): domain Eukaryota; kingdom Metazoa; phylum Arthropoda; class Arachnida; order Ixodida; family Ixodidae; genus Rhipicephalus; species Rhipicephalus annulatus. The sequence goes on from WOVY01013959.1 coordinate 38,796, forward strand.
CCGATATCCTGATTTAGATGGAGGCAGAGGCCCCACGATGTCAATCACGAGCCGACGGAAGGGTTCTGTGATTATTGGCACTAGTTTCATTGGTGCCTTCCATTTGTCTGTTGATTTTCCTATCCGCTGACAAGTGTCGCATTCACGGACAAACATCTCTACATCCTTCCAGCACCCGGGCCAGTAGAACTCCTGAGCCAGCTTAGCTTTCGTTTTCTTTATACCTAAGTGGCCCGCCCATGCGTTGCTGTGGGCCAGGTCGAGAATGTTCCGCCGGTATTTTAGTGGAACTACCACTTGGTTGTAGACCCGCCCTTTAGCGTTCTCATACCTGCGATGCAACACCTCGTTTTGGGTGTAGAACGAAACGTTCTTCCTAGAGTTACCTTCCTTATGTATGGCATCTAGCAGCATAGAGAGTGCGAGATCCGCCTTTTGATCGACCACTAGCGTTGCACGGTCGGTTCTGGCTAGCTGACACCAACTAGTGGACGCGGGTGTTAACACCGAGCCTGTCACCAAGTCCTCGTTTTCGGGCGTTAGAGATATTTCCTCGCTGTTGTCGACCATAGCCCCAGTTTCCGTCTCGACAACTCGCATGGCAGACTCATTTTCCGTCGCAACTACCTCAGGTTTTCCTACACTGCCCCCGGACGTCTGCTCCCCAGAGGGTGAGCTGCTCAGCTGTTGCGTCAGCTCGCGCGCCTTCGAACGGGTAAGGGCCATGCAAGCTATTTCGGTGGCAAATGATTTTCCACGTGTTTTTAACATTTCCTCAGACTTATTTGAAAATAGGTAAGGGAAGTGCTCCGGAAGGTTGGCTGAAATTGCTGCTTCCGTACACAATTGGCCGAAAGGGCCCTCGATTACAACCCTCGCTATCGGTAGGCAGACGCTTTGTTTTTCTGCCACTTGCCGAATCCAGGCACACTCTCCTATATAGTCTTCGGAAGATACGCAACTTGGATGCGCTACATCCATTGTGGCCGCCGAGTCCCTCAATACCCTACACATTCGGCCGTTCACTGAGAGTGTCCTCATGTAAGGCTTCAACAGCTTTAAGCTATCCTCTGACTCCTGAATTGTGGCAAATGCCATGTGCTTCTTACAGCTCCTGGCCATGTGGCCCTTTTCTCCGCAGCTGTAGCAAACAACTGGCTTCCGCGCTTCTAACGCATGCGCTATGTCACCAGGCGCCTTTGAACCTGATGAAGGTGCCGCCTTAGTCCCCTCACTGTCCTTTCCCTGCTGACTGTCTAATAACTTGGAATTCTCGGGTTTCCAGTTATTTCTTGCAAACCTCTTGCGTCCCTGGTTTCCCGACCAGCTTTCTACCTTTTCACTTTTTTCCGAAGTTCGTGGTGTACTGCGGAGACTACGGCGTGAGCAGTAATCTTCGGCGAGTTCTGCTGCCCTGTTCATGTCTACGTCTTTCATCCTATCCTGCACCCAAAGCCTTACCTCCTCGGGAATTCCCCGGTAAAACTGCTCAAGTACCATCAACTCAATGACCTTGTCAGGGTTGCCATAGACTTGCGCGCTTTTGAGCCACTCTTCAAAGTTGGCTCTAATTTGGTAGGCATAGTCTGAATGAGATTCGTTGCCCCTCTTAGAGTGCCTGAACCGCAGGCGGAAAGCCTCTGTCGATAGGCGATATTTTCGTAGCAATGCAGCCTTTACCCTGTCATACACCTCGGAGTCCTCTTTATTCATTCTTGCGATAACATCGGATACTTCGCCTGGTAGTACGCATATCAGTTTTTGTGGCCAAGTCTCCCTACTAAACCCTGCATTTTCGCATGCTCGCTCAAAAATGCACGAGGTATAATGCAATGTCGTCACCCGCCTTGAAGGTGTGGATTAGATCCTTTATCTTTGATTCTCCACCCCCTGAATTTCGATTTCCCACGGACATACGAAGCTCAAGTTCTTTCAGACGGATTTCATGTTCTTTATTCTCGCGATCCCTCCTTATTTCCTCCTCTCTCTGTTCACGGGCTAAGCGCTCACGCTCCTCTTTCTTTGCCAAAATGGTTTCTCTGGCCTCAATGGCCTCTTCTAAACTCACTTCCTCTTTTCCCAAGTGCTCCAAAATTTGTTGTTTTCTTTTAACCGAGCCGACCGAAATATTCAGCTCCTGACAAATTTCGAGGAGTTCTTGGACCTTAACTTCTCCATCTTAGATATGCACACCGTTTCTCTTCTAAGGTAATTTTGCCCACGAGCCACCCAATTCTTGGTCTGTGAATCAAATTTACCAAAATCACCCTACCACGTTACCGACCAATCTGCGCTAACGAGTCTGGCGAAAAGAAGAGCAAACACGCGGCACTCACCACTTCGATGCACCGACGCAGGCGAATCCCAACGCTGCCACCACTGTTGCGCCTTGGGGTAGCCGTGGGTGCGGACTCGGGCCATCCGAGTCCCCGGAGAGGACGAGTAGAGAAGCCGGAGAAAGGAGAAAAAATGTTTATATACAGTATTTACATGGTAGCTTGGTACAACATGAAAAGAGAATCACCCACGAGCGCCTCTGCGCTAAGCGTTTTTATACATCGTCCGCCTTCCCAAGATCCCTTGCAAGGAAAATTATGCGCAGGATACTCCAATGAGATCGTCGTCTTCCTCTCCGTCCCCCGAAGGGGAAAGCCAAACACCGCCTCCCTCTGAACCTAGGAAAGGGGCAAGGCATGCCCAGTTCGCTGTTTGGTGAGGGAGACCCCACGCGCCAGCGTGGCACCACAGTGAGATGACGTGGAATCCCATGCCGCAAAGTCGCTCCTTGATGCCGCCAGGTTGACTCAAGCAATGCAGAATACCCCGTACAGCTGCTGGGTCGACGCTGCTTCGGAGTGTTGCTCTCGGCTGCTGACAAAGCTTGGCCAACGACTTTTGTGTCAAGAGGAGCCGGCGACGTGGTTTTTCCCGATTGTCCGCGTCCGTCGCCGTCCCGGTGCAGGGTTGACTCATCAACAGCTGCCAGGTGGCCAGCAGGCCGCGAAGACCACGTGGAACTTGGGCGAGGCACAACAGCGCACGGGCCTACAACATTTCCGCTTCATCGAAAATGTAGCCGCCGCAGCGGGGATTCGAACCCGTGGCCAGCGGGTCAGCAGTCGAATACCTTGGCCACTATACCACCGCGGTGGGTCGTCGTTTTATGAGAACATATTTATGCAATGATGAAATAAAAAAAAGAAACAGGAAAGCAGTGCAAAAGAGGAGGAACAGGGGGGAAGGAAAGGCAGGGATTTTAACCAGTCTGGAGCGACCGGTATGCTACCCTAAACTGGGGATAGGGATGAGGGAATTCTCAAGATGGAAAAAGAGAGAGGGGAAGAGCACTCACATGCGTTGGGCTCACAAATGTTGATGACAACTAGGCTAGTTGGTTGTAATGTAGTTGGTTGACGTACCTGTCAGTAGGTCTTTGTTGTTTCGTTTTTTTTTCGTAAATAGAACGAAGCTTTTCTTGGTCGAAGCTTAACCTGCCCATGATGGCGTAGTCACGTGGCCTGTGGGGTGGCCAGAGCGTGAGACTCGATAGGAAAGGGAAACATTGCGCTGCGCCAAGATGTGTGAAGCCGATGCTCGGTGGATAGTTTGAACCAATGAGAGGTGGCGTGGGGGAGGGTGAGCCATATTCAGAGGAACGTCACTGTCGTCTTTGTTTCAACGCTGTCCGCGCAAAGGAGCTGGCCACAATTTTTTTTCCCGCACGGAACGTTTCCACACTTCGTACGCGTGCGTAGTCGTTAACAGCAGTGCATCCGCGTGCAGAGTGAGCATTAAAGAAGCCCTGCAACACTTTGTCAAGAAGCCATGGAATGGGTTCACTAACTTAGCAGCTTATTTCCTCGGGAATTCGCCGCCGCAAAAGTTTTTATACGTCCAGTACGAGCGGAGTTTGAAAGATTTGCCGCACGCTGCACTCTCTCCCGACGAGAACTCTGAAAGCTAAACAGCGAGGGATGGCACAAAGCAACAAGGTACAATACGAGCACATAGTGACCTTGAGCGCATTTTTTTTTTTTTTCTCTTCGAATGCGCGCCACTTTAGTGCGATCGCGCGCGCACGTGTACACAAGTGGCGGCCCCCGCGGCGACACAGTAACGACCGAGCGCGCCATGCTCAAATCTGGCAATGGCTTATACTTGGACTGTTACACAATGATTTCTGAGTATGTAGCATGATTTGCTGAGAGAATAAGAGTGATTTAAGCTGAATTTGAGTTTTTTTTTTTTTGCGATTCAGAGCCGCGTACTCTGCTAATTTGGCTCGCATTTTCTCGGGAGCCTCGACCACCGATCGGCAGCGTTTTCTGGCCATTCTGAAAAAACTGTTGTAGGGCCCCTTAAAGGTTTAGCAATGTGAATATTGACGAGACCCTGTGCACGATGCACGGATGCTATAGATATACGGAATGAACGCGTTGCAAAGCGCGTTTTATATCTATCTTCTGACAAAAACTCAAGACAGGGGCTAGTAGTTGTAGAAGAAGGAGATGTTTAATGAGAAGGAGGGATGTCGGCCTGAAAGCGGGTCGGCGCGCTATCTCAAAAGGGGCGTTTAGGGGTAAGGAATAGAGAAAGAAAGAGGAGGGTATGATAAGGGGTGATTGGGATGGGTACGAGCCATTTGCAGAGGAAAACAACCACAACAACAATGGGTCACTTACACAATGTCTCGTTCGGTGTGTAGTACACGCACAAACGTCTAAATTAGCAGATACTCCAAAGATGGCAATCTAAAGCTGTCTTGCTTAGAAATGAGAGCAGGCCCTTTTGAACTGTGTTGGGCGTGATCCACACTTTCCAAGCGCCCAAAAGTTTCTCTTTCGAAAAGGGTCGGCCAGTATAGGTCATCTGTGAGGTGCTTAAGAGATTGCCTTTCAACTGCGTCTAAAGGGCACACACACAGGATGTGATCAATAGTCTCTGACTTGTTACACAAGTTTCAGTTGGGATTTTGCTCTTGTCAAATCTTGCATAAGTATCGTCGCGTGTATGCAACACCCAGCCGCAGTCTATATTGTAGATATATACTTCGCAATAGGGTCTCAGAAGGAGCTATGTGCAGGTCATGCAAAGAATGCGCAATGTATCGAGGAAGAGCCTTTCGCCACCTTGTTGTTAACGTCGCAACAACAGACAGCGCCCGCGCTTCGATTGCACCGCTGTTCATGTCCTATACAAGGCGCCATAAAAAAGTCACAATATCTCGCCTTCATCCGTTTTTATCTCATTTTTCTTGTGGGGCTTTTAAAGACGACAGTCTTTCTTGGGGACCTTCGACGCAATTTTGGTCTGTCTGTCTGTCTGTCTGTCTGTGTCTGTCTGTCTGTGTCTGTCTGTCTGTCTGTCTGTCCGTCAGTCTGTCTGTCTGTCTGTCTGTCTGTCTGTTCTTAACGGCATCGTGTACTTGAAACGGCCGACCCCACCCGCAGCGCCCACCAATGTTGCTTAAGGTTGAGCGTTCATGCTTGTGTAATTGTCATATAAAAAGCAATTAAAAGCAATTGCGCATGTCTGGGGCACCATAACAACACGTATACGTTCTGAATGTGTCTTTTACTAGAAAAAGCATACATAAGTAATTTAGGGACCGTAGCGCTTATAACGCTGCGTTGACCATGCAACGCTTGCATTAAAAGGCGAGTGTTTCCAACGCTTTGCTAAGACGAGACGGTGGTGTGGTGGCACCTACCCGTAGCCTTGCGTTCTACACCTTATCGCCTCTGAGAGGGCGCGCGCTTCGTTTTACAAGAAAACTGCCAGATGGCGCTCTTGTCTCACGTGTGACGTGACTTGATGCATTCGTTCGTCTCCGCTGCACTCGAGGCACTTTAACGCAACGCCTCCAGAATACCATTCACCGATTTTCTTGCGCAGAAGAGCAAATAAAATTGCACTCTCTCCACACGCAAGACTATTGTCTTTCGACGACATTTGCAGATCAACATGCAGAATTGGAACCAATTTTTTTCGCCTATTGTTAAGAGAGTATTGATGACGGTGACGTCGAAATCGTAAAAGTGCGCACTGTGCTGTTCTGAATGTTTGGAGCTGAGGATGTGCACACTCTGTTTCCTTTTTCTGTACGCACAAGCACCGGCGTGCTTATTGCGATTGGCACGGGTTTCGCTTATTAAGATGCGGCCTTGAACTACTACAGAGCCATGTACTGTACGCGTGGGCTGATGCTTTCGTAAGTGAAGGGGGCATGTATATTCTAAATGTTGTGCTTAT
>WOVY01013960.1:0-48666 GCA_013436015.1 Rhipicephalus annulatus
GAAAGGGGCAAGGCATGCCCAGTTCGCTGTTGGTGAGGGGAGACCCCACGCGCCAGCGTGGCACCACAGTGAGATGACGTGGAATCCATGCGCAAAGTCGCTCCTTGATGCCGCCAGGTTGACTCAAGCAATGCAGAATACCCCGTACAGCTGCTGGGTCGACGCTGCTTCGGAGTGTTGCTCTCGGCTGCTGACAAAAGCTTGGCCAACGACTTTTGTGTCAAGAGGAGCCGGCGACGTGGTTTTTCCGATTGTCCGTCCGTCGCCGTCCCGGTGCAGGGTTGACTCATCAACAGCTGCCAGGTGCCAGCAGGCCGCGAAGACCACGTGGAACTTGGGCGAGGCACAACAGCGCACGGGCCTACAACATTTCCGCCTTCATCGAAAATGTAGCCGCGCAGCGGGGATTCGAACCCGTGGCCAGCGGGTCAGCAGTCGAATACCTTGGCCACTATACCACCGCGGTGGGTCGTCGTTTTATGAGAACATATTTATGCAATGATGAAATAAAAAAAAGAAAACAGGAAAGCAGTGCAAAAGAGGAGGAACAGGGGGGAAAGGAAAGGCAGGGATTTTAACCAGTCTGGAGCGACCGGTATGCTACCCTAAACTGGGGATAGGGATGAGGGAATTCTCAAGATGGAAAAAGAGAGAGGGGAAGAGCACTCACATGCGTTGGGCTCACAAATGTTGATGACAACTAGGCTAGTTGGTTGTAATGTAGTTGGTTGACGTACCTGTCAGTAGGTCTTTGTTGTTTCGTTTTTTTTTCGTAAATAGAACGAAGCTTTTCTTGGTCGAAGCTTAACCTGCCCATGATGGCGTAAGTCACGTGGCCTGTGGGGTGGCCAGAGCGTGAGACTCGATAGGAAAGGGAAACATTGCGCTGCGCCAAGATGTGTGAAGCCGATGCTCGGTGGATAGTTTGAACCAATGAGAGGTGCGTAAGTATGGGTGAGGGTGAGCCATATTCAGAGGAACGTCACTGTCGTCTTTGTTTCAACGCTGTCCGCGCAAAGGAGCTGGCCACAATTTTTTTCCCGCACGGAACGTTTCCACACTTCGTACGCGTGCGTAGTCGTTAACAGCAGTGCATCCGCGTGCAGAGTGAGCATTAAAGAAGCCCTGCAACACTTTGTCAAGAAGCCATGGAATGGGTTCACTAACTTAGCAGCTTATTTCCTCGGGAATTCGCCGCCGCAAAAGTTTTTATACGTCCAGTACGAGCGGAGTTTGAAAGATTTGCCGCACGCTGCACTCTCTCCCGACGAGAACTCTGAAAGCTAAACAGCGAGGGATGGCACAAAGCAACAAGGTACAATACGAGCACATAGTGACCTTGAGCGCATTTTTCTTTTTTTTTCTCTTCGAATGCGCGCCACTTTAGTGCGATCGCGCGCGCACGTGTACACAAGTGGCGGCCTCCCGCGGCGACACCAGTAACGACCGAGCGCGCCATGCTCAAATCTGGCAATGGCTTATACTTGGACTGTTACACAATGATTTCTGAGTATGTAGCATGATTTGCTGAGAGAATAAGAGTGATTTAAGCTGAATTTGAGTTTTTTTTTTTTTGCGAATTCAGAGCCGCGTACTCTGCTATATTTGGCTCGCATTTTCTCGGGAGCCTCGACCACCGATCGGCAGCGTTTTCTGGCCATTCTGAAAAACTGTTGTAGGGCCCCTTAAAGGTTTAGCAATGTGAATATTGACGAGACCCTGTACCGATGCACGGATGCTATAGATATACGGAATGAAACGCGTTGCAAAGCGCGTTTTTATATCTATCTTCTGACAAAACTCAAGACAGGGGCTAGTAGTTGTAGAAGAAGGAGATGTTTAATGAGAAGGAGGGGATGTCGGCCTTGAAAGCGGGTTTCCGGCGCGCTACTCCTCAAGGGGGTAAGGGGAATAGAGAAAGAAAGAGGAGGGTATGATAAGGGGTGATTGGGATGGGTACGAGCCATTTGCAGAGGAAAACAACCACAACAACAATGGGTCACTTCACACAATGTCTCGTTCGGTGTAGTACACGCACAAACGTCTAAATTAGCAGATACTCCAAAGATGGCAATCTAAAGCTGTCTTGCTTAGAAATGAGAGCAGGCCCTTTTGAACTGTGTTGGGCGTGATCCACACGTTCCCAAGCGCCCAAAAGTTTCTCTTTCGAAAAGGGTCGGCAGTATAGGTCATCTGTGAGGTGCTTAAGAGATTGCCTTTCAACTGCGTCTAAAGGGCACACACACAGGATGTGATCAATAGTCTCTGACTTGTTACACAAGTTTCAGTTGGGATTTTGCTCTTGTCAAATCTTGCATAAGTATCGTCGCGTGTAGCAACACCCAGCCGCAGTCTATATTGTAGCATATATACTTCGCAATAGGGTCTCAGAAGGAGCTATGTGCAGGTCATGCAAAGAATGCGCAATGTATCGAGATAGGAAGAGCCTTTCGCCACCTTGTTGTAACGTCGCAACAGACAGCGCCCGCGCTTCGATTGCACCGCTGTTCATGTCCTATACAAGGCGCCATAAAAAAAGTCACAATATCTCGCCTTCATCCGTTTTTATCTCATTTCTTGTGGGGCTTTTAAAAGACGACAGTCTTTCTTGGGGACCTTCGACGCAATTTTGGTCTGTCTGTCTGTCTGTCTGTCTGTGTCTGTCTGTCTTGTCTGTCTGTCTGTCTGTCTGTCCGTCCGTCTGTCTGTCTGTCTGTCTGTCTGTCTGTCTGTTCTTAACGGCATCGTGTACTTGAAACGGCCGACCCCACCCGCAGCGCCCACCAATGTTGCTTAAGGTTGAGCGTTCATGCTTGTGTAATTGTCATATAAAAAGCAATTAAAAGCAATTGCGCATGTCTGGGGCACCATAACACACGTATACGTTCTGAATGTGTCTTTTACTAGAAAAAGCATACATAAGTAATTTTAGGGACCGTAGCGCTTATAACGCTGCGTTGACCATGCAACGCTTGCATGAAAAGGCGAGTGTTTCCAACGCTTTGCTAAGACGAGACGGTGGTGGCACCTACCCGTAGCCTTGCGTTCTACACCTTATCGCCTCTGAGATGGGCGCGCGCTTCGTTTTACAAGAAAACTGCCAGATGGCGCTCTTGTCTCACGTGTGACGTGACTTGATGCATTCGTTCGTCTCCTCTGCACTCGAGGCACTTTAACGCAACGCCTCCAGAATACCATTCACCGATTTTCTTGCGCAGAAGAGCAAATAAATTGTTCACTCTCTCCACACGCAAGACTATTGTCTTTCGACGACATTTGCAGATCAACATGCAGAATTGGAACCAATTTTTTTCGCCTATTGTTAAGAGAGTATTGATGACGGTGACGTCGAAATCGTAAAAGTGCGCACTGTGCTCTGTTCTGAAGTGTTTGGAGCTGAGGATGTGCACACTCTGTTTCCTTTTTCTGTACGCACAAGCACCGGCGTGCTTATTGCGATTGGCACGGGTTTCGCTTATTAAGATGCGGCCTTGAACTACTACAGAGCCATGTACTCGTACGCGTGGGCTGATGCTTTCGTAAGTGAAGGGGGCATGTATATTCTAAATGTTGTGCTTATAGAATGCCTCTGAACATAGCTAATTTGCGCAAAGAAAAAACACGAATGAGGAGTCATCCGCGTTCTTTTGTTTCCGACAGCTTGCCCTCCTCCTCCTTTTTTTTTGCTCGAATTAGGCAGGTCTTAAGGCGCTCGATCGAAAGCCGAACGTTTCAGGTTTCCTCTTTTTCATGATCTGTCGTATGTACGGCTGACAGCGCACAATGCAACTTATGTATTGTGCATCTGTGAATGTAGCAGTTTGCCGATCTTCCAGATCGTCACGACGGTTAGTTGCGTCCGTGCCCCGCCCCGGTGGTCTAGTGGCTAAGGTACTCGGCTGCTGAGCCGCTGGTTGCGGGATCAAATCCCGGCTGCGGCGGCTGCATTTCCGATGGAAGCGGAAACGTGGGCCCGTGCTCAGATTTGGGTGCACGTTAAACAGCCCCAGGAAATCGAAATTTCCGGAGCCCTCCACGAAGGCGTCTCTCGTAAGCGTATGGTAGTATTGGAAGGTTAAACCTCACATATCGATCAATCAATTAATCAATCATCAAGCTGCGTCCACACCTCCGTAACACGGCAAAATGCAGCGAGATTAGCCAATCAATACGTTTTAATAGGCAATAGCGTAAGATAAAGCACAAATCAATAACTAGTCCTATACGCGCCAATCCACGCCCCTTCAACAATGTGAGTTCCCTGACTCCCGGTCGCCACGTGCGTGCGGAATTTCGCAGAATGGCTTTCAGCTGGACAAGCTTCTCTTTTTAATGCACCTGAGAGTGGTCCACTCGTGTGCCGATTCCGTCGATAGTGTATTCAGGCATCTGCCTCTTCATCCGTGCTGTCTTCGTAATCTGTTCGGTCCTTCTCGTCGAGTTGGTGATCCCAGGTGACTGTATCGCGCGTAGACAGCGCCCGAACAAGGAACAGCACAGGCATCCATCTTAAGGCTGTGCAGTTTATCGGAAATGTGGTGCCTGCGTCAGTCTGTTTCCCGAACACCTTTATCTGCCGGGTATGAATGGATGTCGATGACGGCTTCTCTTCGGTTGGGAAGGGTTAGCCGAAACATCCGCTCGATCACCTCTCTCTTTCGCACTATCATCGGCGTCTGCTCTTTGTGGGCCGGTGGGCGTCCCCTTTTCGCGATGGTGGCAGCAGTGTTCTTCGACTTCGTGGCACACCTTCGCCGCAGTGTACGTTGCAGTGCCGTGACCTCCCAACGAAGCAGCTTACAGCTAGCGGCCACCGATCTCTCGAAAGGGCTTCCTGTCTCTCGTTGAGATTTGCGATTTGTGCGTCGCGCATCCGCAGCCTAGATTCCGGCCTCGGCGAAAAAATAGTCCCCCTCTTGCAGTGCAAAGTTGCGTGCATTGCATGTTTGCTCCATGGTCTGCTGGGCATGCCGACGAGTAAGCGAGGGTTCTTTCTTTCACGCAACCGCACCCCGACGACCACGAAGCAGTGCGCAGAGTTCCGTCATCACCAGCCTCCGGGTAGGTGCGGTCGGTGTCGTTCGAGCACGGTCGCGACCGGTTGAGGCAGTCATACTCATCGCCGTCGGGATGTTGGTAGGAGCCGCGGAAGAACTTGACCTCGAGATGTATTCCCGATTGCGGCCTCAAGTTTACAGCTGTCAGCGCGCCTTTTGGAATCTTCTGAGCTTGCCGGAAAAAGTTGTAGTCGATCACTAGGTCGTATATTTCAGGACCTATCATCCCGGTACCTGTAGGTACTGGTAGGCCCGACGCGAACCGTTCTTCGGCAGGACTCCTCTCGCGTTCCTCACGACAGTGTCTGATTCTGTGGGAACCTTCCACTCTGGTTTTTGAGCCACGATGACTCGGTCCTCTCCAGTGGCGACACCGTATGGGCTTGCGTTGCATTTTTCCCTTCCTGAGCTCTCGTAGTTTCTCGATAATAATGGCGGAGCGTCGACCTTTCCAACGCCGATTCTTGCTTGGCTGACTGCTGAAAAGCTCATCGTATGAAAGGCGCCAAGATGCGGTGTTAGTGTCGCGTATTCGGCAATATTGCAGCGACGTTTGTACCCTTGATCAGCGTTCGACGGCTGCGTTGTGGAAAGGGCGAAGAGTTCTGGAAGGTTTTCTTGCCTGTTGGAGAGACGGCTGCTGGAAGCGTCGCTTGTCGGATCGCGAAGGATGGAGTCATCTCGAAGCTTCCACCTGCGGCGCTTCATGGCAGCGATGGTTGACATGTCTCGATGTTGGCCAGGCTTGTGGCTGTATAAGCGGATGGTTCGGAAGCGTTCCTACTGTTATCGGGGTTCCGATGGAAGAACTGGAACGCTTTATTCTTGTGCTGCGTGGAGCTGGTAATCCGACGGTGAATCTCGAGATCCAGCTTTGCCTTGTCTTGTCGCTTAGATCTAGATCCAGCTGGCGAATGCTGGCGCGTCTCGTGGAAGCAAAGCACGAGAGCTGGCGCTCGTCGTTGTCCTCTGATTTTGGCTCATACCCATATGTTGTGGATCGATTGATGGGTGGAATTTTCTGTTTTTTTTGTGGAACCATTCGTATGTGCTAAGGTTATATATTATATTGATTAAAACCGTCCCATTATTAGTCGATGACTAATTTGATGCTACAGAATTCTACATGACATTCTCTCACTCTCAACGATAAATTCTTTGATAGCGAAGAAAAAGGTGCTGTAGCTGTATCCCATAGTAGTGGCCCCAAAAAGAAACTAACCTGTTCATTTAACTCCAGGCCAAACTTTCCAGGAGGCGGCAGCAGTATTCTTTTTCTAGTAATGTGTTCGGGGGTCTGTCCTGAGGATCGGAGCCAGCCAGAGTCTCGGGGAGATGTCGAGGAGAGAAGCCGGGAGCTCCTAACAGTAACTTTTATTTACATAAGTTACAGGTAGCGTGTTGCTACATGATGGGGTTAGTAGTGAGCTTCTCCGGAGCGCCTCGGCGCTCGCATTTTATGTCCTGGCCTTCCCAAGATTCCCTGCAGAAAAAAAACAATGGAGGCCCGGACAGTCCAATAAATATTGCCACCTTCACCTACGCCCCTAAATGAGGAAGGTTAAAGCCGCCTCTTTCCCAACCCACGAAACGGGGAAGAGGCACGCTTAGCTCAGCCCATGGCGAGGGAGAAAACGCTGTACACCTTGCACGACACAGCACAGCACGAAGACATTGAGTCCCACGTGGTAATCAACTCTGTAGACCCTGTCAGTGATGAGTATGCGGCGCCAGGCAGACCATGACTTGTCGTAACAGCGGTACTAGACACCACGGAGAACGTGGGAAATGCATTTGCAGGCGGTCCTCAGTCGCTCGGCTTATTGGCCGCGGCACTCTGACGAACAGAGACGTACAGAGATAACCGCCCCTTTTTAAGCTCTCTACTGTAAACAGCCATTCATAGGTCGCCAGTTCGTCGGCTAAGCTCAAAGGATTCTACGAGGGGAGATGGCTGCGCCGCAAAATTTCAAGTACAGCTTGCATGTCGTTGTCGCTTGTGGTTCCCCTCTGGGAGCGCTCGCCCGCAACCGTCTCACGTCCAAGCGGCGCCATGTCAGGGAGGACGATCATAACAGTAGTGAACTGATGGCTGTGGTGGCGGTGGTGGCCATGTTGGAGATGATAATGATAATCAACTTGATGATGTCCTTCAGATATCGCTTGCATTCGCTCCGAGGGATTGGCCAAGAATTGCCACTTGCGCTTCAGTTACCACCGAATCCTCCTTGCCATTAGCTGTTCCAGCCGGCATCAAGCGTTCTATGTCCCCTTGATTGCGACGCGCTGCCGGCTTTTGCCCGAGTTGCAGTGTGCGTCTAAATAGCGCAGCTCCAGCAGGGCCTCAAGTGCTTCTAGAGGAACATGCCGTCAGTGTGCGGCAGATTCCTCTCAGCACTTGAGCAGCTGAAACGTAAAATTCGTGGCATGTGATTGTTCACCATCGAGGATGCGGAAACGCACAGGCACGAACGTGGCTGTCAGGCAAGGCACGGAGCGGCCACGACAGGGGATGCTACTCCTTTTATTATAAGCGATGTTATTTCGTATATTATTCTCCATTAATTTCATTTTCGTCTGACTGAATAAACGTAGTTTATTCTGTACCTTTCTTTCAACCGTTTTTATATAATTTCCTGTCGCGCTTTTTTTGCCTATTGATAAGAGAGTATTGATGAAGGTGATATCGAAATGGTAAATGATATCGAAATGGTACTCTGTTCTGTAGTGTTTTGAGATGAGAATGTGCACACCCCTGTTTACATTTTCTGTATGCTGTTCCGGACCGGGGTCTACGCGGTCTCTTGTGGTAGCGTGGCGCAACTTCGTGGGGAGGAAACGAACGCTGATAAGGAGGGGATACGAAAAAAATTGGCAGCATATCCACGGAGTGAATGGTGGAGAGTGGGGCGAAGCATTCGTCCGTCCATTCGTTCTTGCTTCCGTCCGTTTTTGCGTGCGTCTGTGTGACCGTCCATGCGTCCATCTGCCCGTCCGTGCGTGCGTCTGTTCTTGCGTCCGTTCATGCGTCCATCCATGCATCTGTCTGTGTGACCGTTCGTCAATATATTCAACGCTTCAAGTGCCACCATCTCGCAATCTTTTCATCCTATATTACCCATATAGGGCTCCGCCTTCCAGCGGACATTCCAAGGAATAAATGAGAGGTGGCACACGCACACTTTCTTACGGCTTGCACTTCAGGTCTACTTCCCACCTTTAACCACCTCGAGTTCATTCATGGTAATATACTAGTTCATTGTATTCATGGCACTGCGGCTCAACGCTCGCTAAACTTTTCTACAACTAAGGAGGTTACATCCAGCGAGTATAACGTAGCAACCCTTTCTTGTCAGATTATGCTCAATGTACATGTCAAAGGCTGCTAATGGTGATTGCAGCGTGCACGTTAACTAAAAGCCGAATGCTCCTGTCTCTCATTCCCCATTAGCAGCCATTGACATGTACATTGAGCACTATTTTTTTATTGTTCAACAACGCACAGAAGAAATCTCTCACCGGCACCACCTTCGAGGTCATTATGTTATACTTGTTACATACTACAACGGCTACGAGGGACGAACGTGTGCCGCTATAGGGAGCTTTGCCCCTACAACTAACAGGTTTATGGCACTATTACAATTATTTACAGCATGAGGTTAGGAGTTCACAAACCACGAGCGTGGTGGTTGAACCGTTACATGGTTAAGAGCAACGTCCCGCACTTTGCAGTGCCGTTATAAACCCTGTCGGGCTCCTCCTCCTTGGTTGTGGAACGCCAATCACACACTCAAGACACCGCCTACAGGGCATCAGTCAGTAACACACGGTCCGCCGAAAAGTTACTGCACCTCTTTACGCAATGCTCTGAGGAGAGGGGAAACTTGGTTCTCTCCCGGAACAATTTGGCGGTTGGGTTGCTTCTTCTGCCTTTCCCTGGAAGGGCAGCCATGGTGTACACGCTTGAATTGCGGAGACACGACCTGTGCGGTCGGTCTGCTTCGCCGTCTCGCTAAGCAAGCCGGCCCGGGGGAATTTCTTCTAGGGACATTGGCTCACGGACTTTCTTCTAGTCCCTTTGTCGTTCCCCGCCGCTGGACGCTGGTTCCGAGAGAACTGGGGTTCCAGGCGTGGGAGCGCTGCGCGGCTACGTTTCGCAGGGACACCATGGCGCCTACTGACAACGGTTATAACAATGCACAAGCAGTGGCGTGCTTATCGCGATTGGCATGGGTTTCGCTTATTAAGACTTGGCCTTGAACTACCACAGAGTAGTACTCGTAAGGTGTGGGCTGATGTTTTCGTAAGTGAAGGCTATATAAGCTACACGTAGCGCCTATATATTGCCTTAGGCCCCGCCGTTGTGGTCTAGTGGCTAAAGTACTCGGCTGCTGACCCGCAGGTCGCAGGTTCGAATTCCGGCTGCGGCGGCTGCATTTCCGATGGAGGCAGAAATGTTAGGCCCGTGTACTCAGATTTGGGTGCACGTTAAAGAACCCCAGGTGGTCAAAATTTCCGGAGCCCTCCACTACGGCGTCTCTCATAATCATATGGTGGTTTTGGGACGTTAAACCCCACATATCAATCATATATATTGCCTTAGCACCTATATAAGCTAATATGCGCAAAAAACACACAAATGAGAAGGCATCCGCGGTCCTTCTTGGTTTCCAGCAGCTTGCCCTCCCCCCCTTTTTTTTGCTCTAATTAGGTAGGTCTCAAGACGCTAATATCGAACGCCGACGTTTCATGTTTCCTCCTTCTTTTCATGATCTGTCGTACGGACGGTTGACAGCGCGCAATGCAACTCATGTGCATCTGTAAATGAAGCAGTTTGCCGATCTTCCATATCGTCGCGACGGTTAGCTGCGTCTGCGACTCCGTAACACGGCAAAATACAGCGAGAGTAGCCAAACAATACGTTTTATTAGACGATAGCGTAAAATCAAGCACAAATTGATAACTAGTTCTATACGCGCCAATCAATGCCCGTTCAAAAAGATGAGCTCCCTGACGCCCGGTCACCACGCGAGTGCGGAATTTTGCAGAATGGCTTTCAGCACGACAAGCTTCTCTGCTTAATCCACCTGAGAGCGGTCCACTCGTGTGCGATTCCGTTAATAGTGTATTCAGGCTTCTCTATCTTAATCAGTGCTATATTCGTATTCTGTTCGGTCCTTCTCATCGAGTAGGTGATCCCAGGCGACTGTATCGTGTGTAGATGGCGGTCGAACAAGAAACAGCACCGGCATCCATCTTACGGCTGTGCAGTTTATCGGAAATCTGGCGTCTGCGTCAGCCAGGTTGCCGAACTCATTTATCCGCAAAGTATGAATGGATGTCGATGACGGCTTCTGCTCGGTCTTAGGAAGGGTTAGCCGAAACATCCGCTCCATCACCTCTCACTTTCGCACCATCATCGGCGTCTGTTTTTCTGTGTGCCGGTGGGCGTCTTCTTTTTGTGGTGGTGGTAGCAGTGTTCTTCGACTTCGTGGCACACCTTCGCCGCAGTGTACGTTGCAGTGCCGTCACCTGCCCAGAGTAGCAGCTTACAGCTAGCGGCCGCCGATCTCTCGAAAGGGCTTCCTGTCTCTCGTTGAGATTTGTGATTTGTACGTGGCGCATTCGCTGCCCGGATACCGGACTCGGCATAGAAACAGTCCCTTTCTTGCAGTCCCAAAGGTGCGGCCATTTCATGTTTGCTCCATGGTCTGCTGAGCATGCCCACAAGTAAGCTATGGTTCTTTCTTTGACGCAATCGCACCTGGGCGACCAAGAAGCCGTGCGCAGAGTTCCGTCATCATCAGCCTCCAGGTACGTGCAGTCAATGCCCTTGGAGCACGGTCGCGACTGGTCGAGGCAGTCATATTCTTCGCCGTCGGGATGTTGGTAGGAGTGACGGAAGAACCTGACCTCGAGGAGTATTTCTGATCGTGGCCTCAAGTTCACAGCCTTCAGCGCACCATCTGGAATCTTCCGAGCGTGCCGGGAAAACCCGTAGTCGATCACTAGGTCGTATATTTCAGGACCAATCATCCCGGTACCTGTAGGTACTGGTAGGTCCCGACGCGAACCGTTCTCCGGCAGGACTCCACTCGTGTTCCTCACGACCGTGTCCGATTCTGTGGGAACCTTCCACTCTGGTTTTTCAACAACGATGACTCGGTCCTCTCCAGTGGCGACACCGTATGAGCTTGCGTTGCATTTTTCCCTTTCTGAGCACTCGAAGTTTCTCGATAATAATGGCGGAGCAACGACCTTTCCAACGCCAATTCTTGCTTGGCTGACTGCTGAAAAGCCCATCGTTTGAAAGGCGCCAAGATCAGGTGTTTGTGTCGCGTATGCGGGAACGTCGCAGCGACGTTTGTACCCTTGATCAGCGTTCGGCGGCTGCGTTGTGAAAAGGGCGAAGAGTTCTGGAAGGTTTGCTTGCCTGTTGGAGAGATGGCTGCTGGAAGTGTCGCTTGTCGGATCGCGAAGTATGGAGTCATCTCGAAGCTTCCACCTGCGGCGCTTCGTGGCAGCGATGGTTGACATGTCTCGATGTTGGCCGGGCTTGCGGTGGTATTAGCGGATGTTTCGGAAGTGCTCCTACTGTTATCGTTATTCCGATGGAGGAACAGGAACGCTCTATCCGTGAGCTGCGTGGAGCTGGTAATCCGACGGTGAATCTAGAGATCCAGCTTTGCCTTGTCTTGTCGCCTAGATCTAGATCCAGCTGGCGAATGCTGGCCAGTCTCGTGGAAGCAAAGCGCGAGAGCTGGCGGTCGTCGTTGTCCTCTGATCATGGCTCATACCCATACAATACCGTGGATCGGTTAGCGGGTGGATTTGTTTCGTTATTTTCGGTAGAACCATTTCTACATGCTACAGTTACTTAATATATTGATTCACAATGCCCATCATTAGTCGATGACTAATTTAAAACAGAAGAATTCCACATAACATTCTTTCAGTCTCAACGATAAACTCCTCGATGGGGAAAGAAACGTCGCTGTAGCTGTATGCCAAGAAATTAACCGGTTCTGTAAACTCCAGGCCAAACTTTCAAAGAGGTGGCTGGAGTAATATTTTCCCCATTGTTGTGAACCGATGGCTGCGGTGGCGGTGATGTTGGTAATGATCATGATCATTATCATCTTGATGATGTCCTGCAGATATCGCTTGCAACCGGCGGCGAAGGATTGGCCAAGAATTGCCACTTGCGCTTTCCCTTCCTACATTGGGCCGTAGGCTCTTCACACCGTACCGATCATTTATTTGATGAAGCGGCCTACAAAGGATGCAAACACAAGAACTTTATCCGTAATTCTTTATTGCTTGGTGAAAATTCCACAAAATGAAATCCAGAAGCTTTTTTTATTAAACCAACGAGATATTTGAGTATAACGCATGGACTGGTCCTCGAGTTGTTATTCTAAAAACCAAGACGACTGATTTACCCTTCGATCCGCCCTGAGCCTCTCAACTTTTTCTCCTTACCTGATGGCATCATACCTGTAGCTTGTCCTGTACACTTTATTTCATTTTGCGATTGAATCGTTCCCTACATATTTCAAAATGAAAGCTTGAATGTTCACTGCTTGCCATGAAAATCATCGTCGCCAATTCCACGAGCACACGCGTCCGCCTCGTGCTCACGCATTCGATGCGCCTCGGTGGCATTCGCTGGCTGGATTTCTTGTTGCGCGTTCCGGGTCCAAGCTCTGTCCAGCTCGTGGCCATATCGTTCCACGTATTCCTTCGCAAGCTTGGTTGTCAGTACCAACGCCCCCGAGACCATTCCTTCGTATTCCTTCACTAGTCCTGGCCAGCTTCGAGCCATGGTAACCGTCGTTGCTGCTCCGAATCGCCACAGGAGGAGAAAGAAGTTCAAGTTGCCGCGGTGGTGGTTCGATTCGACGCTCGGTGGGTCCAGCGACTCGCCGTTGCCGTTCGACGCGCGAGCAAACCTTGCAGAACTCTTCGCCTTCTCACGACGACGCGCAGCAAGCTGATTAAGATTAGCGTTGGTGCGACTTTCTCCGACACGCGACGGAATCGCCCCGTTTGCCGCCGCTCCTTTCGAGGTGACCAACTTTCGGCGACTCCTGTGACGTCGTCGAGTCGGAACATCAATGCTCGGTCATCGTCAGACACCACCGGGGCTTCGGAAAACGAGGATTGGTGGGCCTCGAGCGCTTCCGAAGTCGTGACTGTGAGGGCGGAGCAAGAGCCGAAGGCTCTCATCGAATCGGGTGAGGTCGGGCACATAGAGCGCGGCGTCCTGCTTCTGTATTGGCTGCGTTCTTCACCACGGGTCCTGGTGACCCTGGAATGAGCTCCTTTTGGAACCGGTGGCCAGGACGTTGAGCGTCGCATCAAGACCCGTACGCCTTCGTCTGCTACGACCACCATGACGATCTTGTCGAAGACCGAATGCGGCTGCCCATCTTACGTCCTGCACGAAGTCACAGTCGGGTGACATTGGATTTGCACCCAGCGACACCGGGTGGCGCTACGTGGTGAAGGCAGGCCATGTCTGGTTTCTACGTGGTCGACGAGCAGTTGTCCTTGCCCATTCTCCTCGTGGTTAGAGAGGAGGTAGGCAACGTCAACATCTACGAAACAGAGAAGCCAGAAGACAGGTACCACTGAACCCTCCTTGTCATTAGCTGTTCCAGCAGGCATCAAGCGTGCTGTGTGCTGCTGGAATGCGGCGTGCTGCCCGGCTTTTGTCAGAGTTTCAGTGGGCGTCTAAATAGCGCAGCTCCAGCAAGGCTGTAGCGGACGCTGAGTGCTATGTTAATCCTCTAATGGATGGCGCTGTCGGCATGCGCGCGCCACTTCATGTGGGGTATATAGCAGGGGGGCAGTTCGGAATAAAGGGTCTTCTTGTTGTTGCTATGAGCCATGCTCGTGTCTTACTCGGCGTCTCTGAACATGGTGTCAGAAGTGGGCGTCTAACGCGGAGTTATGGAGGAGACAGACGCCGGACCTTCTCAGCTCAACTTCATTCACGTCGGTACACCGGGACTTCAGCCTCCGTCGCCTTTCAACTTCACCAGCCCTGGGGAATGGACAACATGGATAACGAGGTACGAAGATTACGCCTTCGCGGCCGGTATCAACACAGCCACCGACGAGGTGCAGGTGCGAACTCTTTTATATTGCATGGTTCCCAAGCACGTAGCGTCTTGTCGTCGCTAGGACTGTCTGCTCCGGAAAACCGCCCGTTTGCGGAAGTCAAGGCTAAGCTCACTTCGCATTTTGTCCACCCTATCAATGAGATTTA
This sequence comes from Rhipicephalus annulatus, assembly GCA_013436015.1. Lineage (NCBI taxonomy): Eukaryota > Metazoa > Arthropoda > Arachnida > Ixodida > Ixodidae > Rhipicephalus > Rhipicephalus annulatus. The sequence goes on from WOVY01013960.1 coordinate 14,332, forward strand.
CGAGAGCCGCCGATTTCACCGCCGAGTGCAACAACTTGGGGAGCCGGTCGATGAATTTTTCACCGCGCTCAGGAATCTTGTCAAGCGTTGTGGGTACAACAACGCCGAGATCGAAGACCGCCTTGTGCGAGACAAGTTTGTCGTGGATTGCGGAATGAGAAGCTATCGGATCAGTTGTGCCGATGTACGAAACTTACAGCTGAGGAAGCGTTGTGCCAAAGCGCGTGTTCATGAAGAAGCCGAAAAAGAGCGTCTATCCCGTGAAACTTCCAGCGAGAACGGGGCCTTTGACAGCTTAAACGTGGACGCGGCGCAACGCGCGAAGAACGCTTCATCGCGTCGCAGCAAATCTGTGCAGCCGTTCTGGGATCTTTCACTGCTACCTTGCAGTGGCGTAACAAGTGTCTGTGCAAAGACTGTATGTTATCAAGAACCAGACGACACACCTCCTGGGATTACCAGCAATTGAAGACTTGGGCATCGTTCAGTTTTTGGACTCTGTGGATGGTATTCCGTCATCTCAATCAAAAATTTTTCGTGGGCTTGGCGAAGTACAGGAAGAATACCACATCCGCGTCGCTCAAGATGCTCGTCCCTTTTCATTAAGTGTTCCTCGACGAATACCTCTGCCTCTGCTAGAGCATGTGAAGAAGGAATTGGATGAAATGGAAACCCAAGGAGTCATTCGCAAGGTTGACACGCCTACCGCATGGTGTTCAGGCCTCGTCGTCGTGCCGAAGTCGTCGGGCGGGTACAGGCTCTGTGTCGACTTGACGAAGCTTAACAAGGTTATCCAGCGGGAACGCTACATTCTGCCGACAGTTGAAGACATCTTAGGCCAGCTTGGTGGGGCACAAATTTTTTCCAAGCTCGATGCAAGATCCAGCTTCCACCAAATAAAACTAACTCGTGAGAGTGAAGAACTGACGACATTCATCACACCTTTTGGCCGATATTGCTACAAGCGTCTTCCCTTTGGCATTGCGACAGCACCCGAGTATTTCCAACGCTTCATGTCGAGACTGCTCGAAGGCATCACCGGAGTCGTCAACATGATAGACGACATACTCGTCTTTGGTAGGAACCATCAAGAGCACGACCAGCGTCTAGCTGACGTCTTGGCACGGTTGACTCAAGCGGGTGTCACTCTTAATGAAAAGAAGTGTCAGTTCAGGGTCTCTTCTGTCAAGTTCTTAGGAGTTGTCGTCAGCCAGCAAGGAATTAGTCCAGACCCGGACAAAGTCAAGGCTATCATGGATCTCCCACCACCAATCGATGTTAGTGGTGTTCGCCGATTACTTGGAATGGTAAACCATGTGGCTCGATTCATTCCAAAACTGTCTGAGATCTCCGCACCTATTCGTGCACTCCTCAACAAGAACAACGCGTGGAGCTGGAGTTACAAACCAAGAGGAAGCGTTCAAGAAGATAAAGTCTTTGCTCAGCTCGACACATGTATGGCTAGGTACAATCCCCATTACCCAACTATAGTATCGGCTGACGCAAGCTCTCATGGCCTTGGTGCCGTTTTACTCCAAGATCAACCGTCAGGAATTCGACGAGCAGTTGCCTATGCTTCCAGATCTCTCACTACTACAGAAGGACGCTACAGTCAAACGGAAAAGGAGTCTCTGGCTGTCACATGGGCTGTCACCAGGTTCGATCAATACCTACGTGGACTAAGCTTTGAGGTCGAATCCGATCACCTTCCGCTTGTAGCTCTCCTGTCAAGTAAGATCTAGACATCTTGCCACCTCGAATTCAACGTATGCGAATAAAACTGATGCGCTATCAGTTCGCCGTCAAGTATGTTCCTGGAAAACTGCTAGCCACAGCGGACACACTATCAAGAGCACCCTGCGACTTGCCAACTTCTAAAGCAGTCAGCAGCTTGGAAGTCTATATAGGGGAAGTTCTCAAGGAGCTACCTTTACAACTGGAAAATCAGCTGGACGAGATCCGTCGTCTTCAAGCTCAAGATAGCGAGTGTTCTTCTATTATGACTTATTGTGAGAAAGGCTGGCCGTCCAAGAAGAGAGTTCCGACCCATTAGCACCATACTGGAAGGAGCGAGAAAGACTGAGTGTGTACGATGGGTTACTCTTACTGGATCGCCGCATTGTCATCCCGTCAGCCCAACGCAAGGACATTCTCGCACTACTGCACGAAGGACATCAAGGTGTCCGCCGCTGTCAAGAGCGCGCCCGCGAGTGCGTTTGGTGGCCCCATTGCAGCCAGCATATTGAGGACCTTGTGGCTCAATGTGCTAAGTGTGCTGAGACGCGAGCCTTGCGTTCTGAGCCACTGTCACCAACGCCAACACCGGAACGACCATGGCAACGCCTGGGAATCGACTTGTTCCACCTGGAAGGACGCGACTACGTCCTCATTGTCGACTACTACTCCCGATTTCCAGAAATAGTCACACTGGGAACTTCATCAGCAAAAGCGGTTGTTGCTGCGGTCAAGAGTTGTTTCGCCCGTTTTGGGATACCAGACGTTGTGCGGACGGACAATGGACCTCAATTCTCGTCCAAGGAGTTCGCCGACTTTGCAACGGCGTATCGATTCTGCCACGAGACCAGCAGCCCTCGATACCCTCAGAGTAACGGAGAGGTAGAGCGCATGGTGCGTACCGTGAAAGATTTGCTGAAGAAAAGCCCGGATCCGTACCTCGCTCTACTCGCATACCGAGACACACCTGGAGTTTCGGGCGTCTCTCCAGCTCAGTTACTCATGGGAAGGAGACTACAAACTCGTCTTCCGGTTCTGCCTGAACGACTTCTTCCGGCCTTACCCAATCACGAGGAATTTCAAGCACAGGATACTGCAGCGAAGTTGAAACAGGCGAAGGACTACAATAGCCGTCACAGTACTACTCCTCTGATTTCTCTCAGTATGGGGGAGGACGTGTGGATAAAGGATTTAGGTTGCAGCGGTCGTGTCCTCAGCCCAGCTCAGCGACCAAGGTCATATGTGGTCGAGACTCAAAGTGGTGTTGTCCAGAGGAACCGTTGCCATCTGGTGCCGTTTGTAGATGACCAAAATGTCCAACAGCAAGCATCAATGGCTTCATCACCGACGCATGGAACCTTGTCATCAAATCCGCCAAGAGACTCAGCCTCGACCTCAGCGTCGGAATCATTGTCTCCAAGTGCTTCAAGTGCTTCGTGCGCATCACCTGTGCCGCCTGTGAAGATGCCTCCCTCACCTGAAGTGCAGACGCTACCTGTGCAAGCAAGTGCGCCTCAGTGTGATGAACCTAAGCGTACGCGTTCTGGCCGTGCCGTGAAACCACCGCGCAGGTTGAACAGTAACTATCCCGGGAGGGAAGATGTAGCGGACGCTGAGTGCTATGTTAATCCTCTAATGGATGGCGCTGTCGGCATGCGCGCGCCACTTCATGTGGGGTATATAGCAGGGGGGCAGTTCGGAATAAAGGGTCTTCTTGTTGTTGCTATGAGCCATGCTCGTGTCTTACTCGGCGTCTCTGAACAAAGGCCTCAAATGCTTCTAAAGGGTCATGCCTGCAGTGTGCGGCAGCTTCGTCTCAGCACTTAAGCAGCTGAAACGTAAAATTCGTGGCATGGTGATTGTTCTTCACCATCGAAGATGCGGAAACGCACAAGCACGAACGTGGTGGTCAGGCAAGACGCTGAGCGGCCACGACAGAGGAAGCTACTGGTTCTGTTATAAACGATGTTATTTTGTATGTTAACCTCCATTAATTTCATTTGTGTCCCTCTGAATAAACGTAGTATTACCGAGTTGTTGTTTCTGTAATGGACTAAGGATGGGACAAAATCGGAACTGACCTACCTCCGTAGGCGCCCACAGGTCCTCCATTTGGGGGAGCAAAGCTTTACGACAGTGCGAATGCTCAGCACGAATGCTCTTCTCTCGGCAGCTATATTTCTCTTATAGGCGGCCAGCCCCATCTGTTGGCTTAGAAGTTCTAACAGTGCCTAGAACTTGTTACGTTCTGGTGGGAAACGTTTATTGATATGTTTACTGTGAGAGGCACGGATAAGGAGCGTCTGAAGGGCTTCAAAAACAATAGGACTGAGGGATCCCTAGTCCACTATGCCTGTAGTTCCTGGTCTAACATGTTCTAGGCACTTTTAGCTGTTTTATGTTCTGTCGTGATTCGCGCTATTGTGCTGGCGTAGTTTGTTTCGCCCTAAATTAGCCTTTTAATATTACGGAAGCATGACTCGTATATTAAGCATACCAAACAAAATGCCGACAGCAACTTCCATCTTGAGAACAGTCGCCGTGACGTCATAGATCTCGATGGCACCTGCTAGTGGCAAGTATACAGGACACTTTCGTAAGCTACTATGGTTCTTTTGATATGCAAATCATTCCTTAGTAAATTTCAGGCATTTCAAACGCGTACGCATATTTGCATGTCTGTCTGCATGTCCTTACTTGGGATAGACTCAAATTAGTACGCGAGGGTAAGTGAATTTACGCATATGCATGTTCAGCTAGTCATGGCATGAACAACGTGATAAGACGGTGACGTACGCGGTCAAGCCTTTCCCTCCACACACGTATGACGCATACCCGTGTACCTCAAATAATACAGCAGCCCGTATACCATGGGCAGCTGTAGGCGGGTATGTCCCCCCAGGTATGTGGGTATGTGCCACACGGGTCAGACAGGTGACAGTGGAATGGCGAGAACAGACATTGCTAATTTAAATGCAAGAACTTTAAGAAAAATTGCATCGGCAGGGTCGACCCGACGGATGCAAACAGCGAAATTCGGAGTCAGAGATCAAACTTGAGCATTCTGCGCACCAATAAAGTATTCTACACAAAGCCACGAAAGGTCTCGAATTCGCTTTGCAATAAGACGGTATGCATTCGGAATATTGCTGAAGCGTTAGTTGTGGTTGCAGCGTTTTGCTAATTTTGTAATAATTACATATGTATTCCCATGACACAGGTGCCACGAATGGTGAAGGCCAATTTTGGTTAAGTGCTACCATTAAGTTTAGTTAGCGTTGTCCAAGGCTACCATCCTCGTGAGCACAAGGCATCACCTTACCATTTCTGGTGTTGCTAATGTTTACCATGTGGCTTTTGGCATCGAGTAGCAAGTATATGCGGCTGTTTGACATATGACTATGCGTAAAAAATTTGTACATATCATTATTTGCATCACTACGCGGCGTTTCGCTAGATAAAACTAAGAGTTCCTTGTACGAATGCGACCGATCAGCGAAGGTACTTAGAAATGGGATGCGGAAGACTACGCGCCTGATCTCGTTCTGGCTTCGATGTAGGCGGAAGGGTGGGCGGGTACAGAGAGCATTTGCTGCGCTCGGCGGTGGGTGTGCGCCTGTTATCTGCCCCCCCCCCACCCCCCGCCTGAGGTCCCGCAGCACCGGCAGTGCGCAACTGTTCTCTTGCTCGGCTCGCTTCCTCGGCGCAGGAACCTTCGATGACGACGGCGGAGTGCGCGCTCAAGAAGCTTCGCCCCCTTAAAAAAATATACCAAGTTCACGTTTCCTCCGCATAACATCGGTTCCCGTGGTTAGTAGTGTTAGACATGCAGGGCCTACCACACGGGGCGCGCACCCCCTCCCTCTTTTATTTTACCATAATCCCAAACTCAGACTTTTTTCATTAAAGACGATAGTCTTTCTTCGAGACCTTCGACACAAAGATTTTGGTCTGTCTGTCTGTACATTTGTTTTTTTGTCCATTTTAACGGTACCGGGTACTCTAAACGGCACCAGTGGATACCCCAACTGGCCGACCCCATCCGCAGCGGCCACCAATGTTGCTCAAGCTTAAGCGTTCATATTTGTGCGATTGTTAAAAAAAATAAATATTGCGCATGTCTGAGGCACCATAACAACACGAACGAATATGTTCTGCATGTACGTCTTTTTTTACTAGAAAAGGCACACCTAAGTAATTCTAAGTACCGTAGCGTTTATCACGCTGCGCTAAACATGCAACGCTTGCACGAAAAGGCATTTCCAACGCTTCGCTAAGACGACACGGTGGTGGAACCTACCCGTCGCCTTGCGTTCTACACCTTATCACCTCTGAGATAGGCGCGCACACCCGTCCGAGAGCCACGCGCTTTGTTTTCTAAGGAAACTGCCAGATGGCGCTCATGTCTCACGTGTGACGGGACTTGATGCGCCCGTTCGCCTCCGCTGCACATTCAAGGCACTCTAACGAAGCGCCTCCAGAATACGATTCACCGATTTTCTTGCGCAGAACATCAAATAAATGTCTTGTTCAGTCTTTCCAGACGCAAGGCTATCGTCTTTCGGCAACATTTGCAGATTAACATTCAGATACGGGGCCAATTTTTTTTTCGTCTATTGATAAGAGTGCATTGCTGATGCTGATGTCGAAATCGTAAAAGCGCGCACTGTCCTCTGTTCTGAAGTGTTTGGAGCGGATGATGTGCACACACTGTTTCTTTTTCTGTATGCACAAGCACCGGCGTGCTTATCGCGATTGGCACGGGTTTCGCTTATTAAGACTCGGTCTTGAACTACCACAGAGCCTAGTACTCGTACGCGTGGGCTGATGCTTTCGTAAGTGAACGCATGTATATGCTAAACGATGCGCTTATAGAATGCCTTGGAACATAGCTAATTCGCGCAAAAAACACAAATGAGGAGGCGTCCTAGTCCTTCGTCTTTTCCGGCAGCTTGCCTTTATTGCTCCAATTAGGTAGGTCTCGAGGCGCTCGATGGTTGGTTTGTTGGTTGGTTGGTTGGTTCCTCAACACTTTGGCGCAACCCACCTACGGGATAGGCCATGAATGGGACGGTGCCTTGCTTTTTAAATTAATTCACTTCTTGAAAGAAAGGGTTGGATTAATTAGGTAATATAGGTGATAATATAAAAGTATTAAATTTTTAAACAAAGAAACCTTGAAAAGAAAACATAAACACACAAAAAGAAAAAAATATATACATAAAACAACCGAAGGTATTTATTTTAGCATTCCATTCTTTTAGATTCTCGAAAGAAATTTGTAACAGCGGTAAAAACGCTCCTGTGGCTGAATCCAAATGCGACTGCGCCAAATGAATCACCGGAAGTGTCTAGTTTAAGCCCAACTTTTGTGGGGGTTCTTCTAGTAGATTTCTCCTTTGAGTTTTGAATTTTCGGCATGACAAAAAGAAGTGCTTCAAAGATTCCCTCTCACTACAATAAAGGCACAAAGGCGACTGTGCCATACCCGACCTGTGAAGGTAAAAGTTCAATGAGGGGACACCACAACGCATCCTGGTAATCACTATTTCTTCCTTTCTTGATGAACACCACTTGTTCTTCCAAGGGAACTTTAGCTGTGGGTAGTCTGATACAAACAAAGGAGATTTTTCAATGTTATTGACCGTTGTGCGTTTTTCAAAGCGTGCTGCTGTGATATATTCCGAAGTAGGCAAAATAGGTAAAACAGGACAGTCAAGGAAAGATACAGCTAGTGCATCTGCATGCTCATTCAGAGCTAAACCTCTATGTTCTGGTACCCAAACTAGTCGGACGAGTCGCACATGTGTAGGAATGAGCGAATAGAAGGTTTCTCAGGTTCGCGAAAACGTTGGTGATCTTAAGGCAGTACACATCGAGAGACAGTCTGTTAGAACAATCACCGCTGGTAGATCTTCCGGCACTTTACGCAATGATAGGACTATTGCCAATAGTTCAGCTTGCTAAATAGGTGTAAAGTGGGGTAATCGAATTGACAAAGCCCAATAAAGAGGATGATACGATTCCCATGCCAACCTTCTCTTGATAAACAGAAGCGTCAGTCGCTATCACAATGTATGTTTCTAGATTGGCCAAATGATCTTCCAAAATGTCATTTTTATGCTGATGTGGTATAATTTTTGCATTCTTGGGATATATATCATCAAATTTAATCTCAATTGCATCTACAGTGTTGAGCACAAGTATTTCCCAAAGGTCAACTCTTAAGGGCTCCAAAAGATTCTGTGAATTACTTGAGGGCACCGTAATGTAGACCATTGTTGGTTGACGAATGAGGTCTGCTGGTTAATGAACACATACTTTGACTTCCGCTGAGGGAATCCATAGATTTTAAGGAATGTACGTACTGTTAGAATATGAAATATTTTGATAAGAGAAGGCAGGCGGAATTCTTCGTATAGGATATTGTTGGCAACATATTTAGGTAGCCCTAGGCATAAGCGTGAAGATTCGCGTTCTAGCAGAATCAGTGGTCGAACTTTGTAGGCCGGAGCGCCAGAAAACAAAACACAGCCGAATTTTAATATCGGTCGAATGTACATGCAATATATCATAAGGAGCACGTCTCTACGCAAACTTGCACGATAATTACTGAGCCTGCGCAGCATCCCTTCGGCACGTTCTCCTTTAGCAGCCATGAAACGCCTACGTTTCAGGTTTCCGCTTTTTCTTTATCTTATGGTATGTCGTATGGACGGCTGACAGTTGCCAATGACACTTATGTGCATGTGTGAATGAAGCAGTTTGCCGATCTTCCAGATCGTCGCGACTATTAGCTGCGTCCGCAACTCCGTAACACGATAGAATACAGCGAGAATTGCCAAACAATACGTTTTAATGGGTAATAGCGTAAGATCAAGCACAAATCTACAACTAGTCCTATACGCGCCAACCAACGCTCCTTCAACAAAGTGAGTTCTCTGACTCCCGGTCGCCACGTGCGTGCGGAATTTCGCAGAATGGCTTACAGCTGGACAAGCTTCTCTTTTTAATCCACCTGACAGTGGTCCACTCGTGTGCCGATTACGTCGATAGTGTATTCAGGCTTCTGCATATTCATCCGCGCTATCATCGTAATCTGTTCGGTCCTTCTCATCTAGTAGGTAATCCCAGGTGACTGCATCGCGTGTAGACTGCGCCCGAACAAGGAACAGCACAGGCATCCATCTTAAGGCTGTGCAGTTTATCGGAAGTGTGGTGGCTGCGTCAGTCTGTTTCCCGAACACCTTTATCTGCCGGGTATGAATAGATGTCGATGACGGCTTCTCTTCGGTCTTGGGAAGGGTTAGCCGAAACATCCGCTCCATCACTTCTCTCTTTCGCACTATCATCGGCGTCTGCTCTTTGTGGGCCGGTGGGCGTCCCCTTTTCGCGATGGTGGTAGCAGTGTTCTTCGACTTCGTGGCACACCTTGGCCGCAACGTATACGTTGCACTCCCGTAACCGGCCCGCCGAAGCAGCTTACGTCAGTGATGAGTATGCGCCGCCAGACAGACCACGACTTGTGGAAACGGCGGTATTAGGCAATACGGAGAACGTGGAAATTGCATCCGCAGACGGTTCTCAGTCGCTTTGCTTATTGTCCGCGGCACTCCGACCAACAGAGACGTACAGAGATAACCGCCCCTTTTTTAAGCTCTCTACTGTAAACAGCCATTCATAGGTCGCCAGTTGGTCGGCTAAGCTCAAAGGGTTCTATGAGGGGAGATGGCTGCGCCGCAACATTTCAAGTACGGCTTGCGTGTCGTTGTCGCTTGTGGTTCCCCCTCTGGGAGCGCTTTCCCGCAACCGTCTCACGTCCAAGCGGCGCCTTGTCAGGGAGGACGATCATGACAGTAGACAGTAGTGAACCGATGGCGGTGGTGGCCATGTTGGCGATGATAATGATAATCGTCTTGATGATGTTATTCAGATATCGCTTGCACCCGCTCCGAGGGATTGGTCGAGAATTGCCACTTGCGCTCCAGGTACCACCGAATCCTCCTTGCCATTAGCTGTTCCAGCCGGCATCAAGCGTTCTATGTCCTCCTTGATTGCGACGCGCTGCCGGCTTTTGCCCGAGTTGCAGTGTGCGTCTAAATAGCGCAGCTCCAGCAGGGCCTCAAATGCTTCTTGAGGGTCGTACCTTCAGTGTGCGGCAGCTTCCTCTCAGCACTTAAGCAGCTGAAACGTAAAATTCGTGGCAGGGTAATTGTTCTTCACCATCGAGGATGCGGAAACGCACAGGCACGAACGTGGCTGTCAGGCAAGACACAGAGCGGCCACGACAGAAGCAACTGCTTCTGTTATAAGCGATGTTATTTCGTATATTATCCTCCATTAATTTCATTTTTGTCTGACTGAATAAACGTAGTTTATTCTGTATCTTGCCTTCAACCGTTTTTATATCGTTTCCTGTCGCGCTTTTTTTTGCCTATTGATAAGACATTATCGATGAAGGTGATATCGAAATGGTAAAGGCGCGCACTGTCCTCTGTTCTGAAGTGTTTTGAGATGAAGATGTGCACACCCCTGTTTACATTTTCTGTATGCTGTTCCGGATCGGGGTCTACCCGGTCTGTTTTGGTAGCGTGGCGCAACTTCGTGTGGAGGAAACGAACGCTGATAAGGAGGGGATACGAAAAAAATTGGCAGCATATCCACGGAGTGAATGGTGGAGAGTGGGGCGAAGCATTCGTCCGTCCATTCGTTCTTGCTTCCGTCCTTGCATGCGTCCGTCTGTGTGACCGTCCATGCGTCCGACCGCCCGTCCGTGCGTGTGTCTGTTCGTGCGTCCGTTCCTGCGTTCGTCCATGCATCCGCCCCTGCGTTCGTTCATGCGTCCGTCCATGCATCTGTCTGTGTGACCGTTCATCCATATATTCAACGCTCCAAGTACCACCATCTCGAGTCTTTTCATCCTATATTCCCCTTATAGAAGCTCGGCCTTCCAGCGGACATTCCAAGGACTAAACGAGAGGTGGCACACGCACACATTCTTACGGCTTGCGCTTCGGGTCTACTTCCCACCTTTAACCACCTCGAGTTCATTCATGGTATATACTAGTTCATTGTATTCATGGCACTGCGACTCAACGCTCGCTAAACCATTCTACAACTAAGGAGGTTACATCCAGCGAGTATAACGTAGCAACCCTTTATTGTCAGATAGTGCTCAATGTACATGCCATAGGCTGCTAATGGTGATTGCAGACTGCACGTTAACTAAAAGCCGAATGTTCCTGTCTCTCATTCCCCATTAGCAGCCATTGACATGTACATTGACCACTATTATTTATTGTTCAACAACGCACAGAGGAAATCTCTCACTGGCACTACCTTGGAGGTCATTACGTATTCTTGTTACATACTACAACGGCTACGAGGGACGACCGTGTTCCGCTATAAGGAGCTTTGCCCCTACAACTAACAGGTTTATGGCACTATTTACAATTACAGCATGACGTTAGGAGTTTACAAACCACGAGCGTGGTGGTTGAACCGTTACATGGTTCAGAGCAACGTCCCGCACTTTGCAGTGCCGTTATAAACCCTGTCGGGCTCCTCCTCCTTGATTGTGGAACGCCAATCACACACTCAAGACACTGCCCACATGGCATCAGTCAGTAACACGCGGTCCGCCGAAAAGTTACTGCACCTCTTTACGCAATGCTCTGAGGAGAGGGGAAACTGGGTTCTCTCCCGGAACAATTTGGCGGTTGGGTTGCTTCTTCTGCCTTTCCCTGGAAGGGCAGCCATGGTGTAGACGCTTGAATCGCGGAGACACGACCTGTGCGGTCGGTCTGCTTCGCCGTCTCGCTAAACAAGCCGGCCCGGGGGAATTTCTTCTAGGGACATTGGCTCACGGACTTTCTTCTAGTCCCTTTGTCGTTCCCCGCCGCTGGACGCTGGTTCCGAGAGAACTGGGGTTCCAGGCGTGGGAGCGCTGCGCGGCTACGTTTCGCAGGGACACCATGGCGCCTACTGACAACGGTTATAACAATGCACAAGCAGTGGCGTGCTTATCGCGATTGGCATGGGTTTCGCTTATTAAGACTTGGCCTTGAACTACCACAGAGTAGTACTCGTAAGGTGTGGGCTGATGTTTTCGTAAGTGAAGGCTATATAAGCTAAACGTAGCGCTTATATATTGCCTTAGGCCCCGCCGTTGTGGTCTAGTGGCTAAGGTACTCGGCTGCTGACCCGCAGGTCGCGGGTTCGAATTCCGGCTGCGGCGGCTGCATTTCCGATGGAGGCAGAAATGTTAGGCCCGTGTACTCAGATTTGGGTGCACGTTAAAGAACCCCAGGTGGTCAAAATTTCCGGAGCCCTCCACTACGGCGTCTCTCATAATCATATGGTGGTTTTGGGACGTTAAACCCCACATATCAATCATGTATATTGCCCTAGCACCTATATAAGCTAATATGCGCAGAAAACACACAAATGAGAAGGCATCCGCGTCCTTCTTGGTTTCCAGCAGCTTGCCCCCCGTTTTTTTTGCTCTAATTAGGTAGGTCTCAAGACGCTAATATCGAACGCCGACGTTTCATGTTTCCTCCTCCTTTTTCATGATCTGTCGTACGGACGGTTGACAGCGCGCAATGCAACTCATGTGCATCTGTAAATGAAGCAGTTTGCCGATCTTCCATATCGTCGCGACGGTTAGCTGCGTCTGCGACTCCGTAACACGGCAAAATACAGCGAGAGTAGCCAAACAATACGTTTTATTAGACGATAGCGTAAAATCAAGCACAAATTGATAACTAGTTCTATACGCGCCAATCAATGCCCGTTCAAAAAGATGAGCTCCCTGACGCCCGGTCACCACGCGTGTGCGGAATTTTGCAGAATGGCTTTCAGCACGACAAGCTTCTCTGCTTAATCCACCTGAGAGTGGTCCACTTGTGTGCCGATTCCGTTAATAGTGTATTCGGGCTTCTCTATCTTAATCAGTGCTATATTCGTATTCTGTTCGGTCCTTCTCATCGAGTAGGTGATCCCAGGCGACTGTATCGTGTGTAGACGGCGGCCGAACGAGAAACAGCACCGGCATCCATCTTACGGCTGTGCAGTTTATCGGAAATCTGGCGTCTGCGTCAGCCAGGTTGCCGAGCTCATTTATCCGCAAAGTATGAATGGATGTCGATGACGGCTTCTGCTCGGTCTTAGGAAGGGTTAGCCGAAACATCCGCTCCATCACCTCTCACTTTCGCACCATCATCGGCGTCTGTTTTTCTGTGTGCCGGTGGGCGTCTTCTTTTTGTGGTGGTGGTAGCAGTGTTGTTCGACTTCGTGGCACACCTTCGCCGCAGTGTACGTTGCAGTGCCGTCACCTGCCCAGAGTAGCAGCTTACAGCTAGCGGCCGCCGATCTCTCGAAAGGGCTTCCTGTTTCTCGTTGAGATTTGTGATTTGTACGTGGCGCATTCGCTGCCCGGATACCGGACTCGGCATAGAAACAGTCCCTTTCTTGCAGTCCAAAGGTGCGGCCATTTCATGTTTGCTCCATGGTCTGCTGAGCATGCCCACAAGTAAGCTATGGTTCTTTCTTTGATGCAATCGCACCTGGACGACCAAGAAGCAGTGCGCAGAGTTCCGTCATCATCAGCCTCCAGGTACGTGCAGTCAATGCCCTTGGAGCACGGTCGTGACTGGTCGAGGCAGTCATATTCTTCGCCGTCGGGATGTTGGTAGGAGTGACGGAAGAACCTGACCTCGAGGAGTATTTCTGATCGTGGCCTCAAGTTCACAGCTGTCAGCGCACCATCTGGAATCTTCCGAGCGTGCCGGGAAAACCCGTAGTCGATCACTAGGTCGTATATTTCAGGACCAATCATCCCGGTACCTGTAGGTACTGGTAGGTCCCGACGCGAACCGTTCTCCGGCAGGACTCCACTCGCGTTCCTCACGACCGAGCCCGATTCTGTGGGAACCTTCCACTCTGGTTTTTCAACCACGATGGCTCGGTCCTCTCCAGTGGCGACACCGTATGAGCTTGCGTTGCATTTTTCCCTTTCTGCGCACTCGAAGTTTCTCGATAATAATGGCGGAGCGTCGACCTTTCCAACGCCAATTCTTGCTTGGCTGACTGCTGAAAATCACATCGTTTGAAAGGCGCCAAGATCAGGTGATTGTGTCGCGTATGCGGGAACGTCGCAGCGACGTTTGTACCCTTGATCAGCGTTCGGCGGCTGCGTTGTGAAAAAGGCGAAGAGTTCTGGAAGGTTTGCTTGCCTGTTGGAGAGACGGCTGCTGGAAGCGTCGCTTGTCGGATCGCGAAGGATGGAGTCATCTCGAAGCTTCCACCTGCGGTGCTTCATGGCAGCGATGGTTGACATGTCTCGATGTTGGCCAGGCTTGCGGTGGTATAAGCGGATGTTTCGGAAGCGTTCCTACTGTTATCGGGGTTCCGATGGAAGAACTGGAACGCTCTATCCGTGAGCTGCGTGGAGCTGGTAATCCGGTGGTGAATCTAGAGTTCCAGCTTTGCCTTGTCTTGTCGCTTAGATCTAGATCCAGCTGGCGAATGCTGGCGCGTCTCGTGGAAGCAAAGCACGAGAGCTGGCGCTCGTCGTTGTCCTCTGATCATGGCTCATACCCATACAATACCGTGGATCGGTTGGCGGGTGGATTTTTTCCGTTATTTTCGGTAGAACCATTTTTAAATGCTACAGTTGCTTATTATATTGATTCACATCGCTTATTATTAGTCGATGACTAATTTAAAACAGAAGAGTTCTACATTACATTCTCTCAGTCTCAACGATAAAGTCCTCGTTGGCGAAGGAAACGTCGCTGTAGCTGTATGCCTTAGTAGTGGCCCCAAAAAGAAATCAACCGGTTCTGTAAACTCCAGGCCAAACTTTAGAGGAGGTGGCAGGAATATTGTTTTCCCCAATGATGTGAACCGATGGCTGCGGTGGCGGTGATGTTGGTAATGATCATGATTATCATTATCTTGATGATGTCCTGCAGATATCGTTTGCACCGGCTCCGATTGCTTGGCCGAGAATTGCCACTTGCGCTTTCCCTTCCTACATTGGCCCGTATGCTCTTAACACCGTACCGATCATTTATTTATGAAGCGGCCTACAAAGAACGTAAACACAAGAACTGTAGTGAGTGAGTGAGTAAAAACTTTATTGAACATGTCCGGCGTCATTGAGCGGGGTGGGGCTACAAGCACCCCGGCCTAGGTGACGGCCTCGAGTCCTTGGACCCGGGCGGCATCCTGGGCTTGCCGGACGGCCCACAGTTGATCAGCAAGGTCGTGGCTGAGCAGAGCCGCCTCCCATCGCGCCTCGCGGTTCGAGACTGCCATGTCTGCCGGGTTCGTAGGGGACTGCTGCGCGTTACCGGTACACTTCCACAGCATGTGCTGCAGCGTCGCTCTGGCTCCGCACGCCTTACACGCGTCGGACGTATAAATGCCTGGGTAGCAGAGGCGAAGGATCACCGGATTCGGGTACGTGTGTGTCTGTAGTTGTCTCCAGGCAACCTGCTGTTTCTTGTTTAGTTTGGCGTGGGGTGGTGGATATTTGCATCTGTTCAGTCTGTAGTGTTGCGTGATGTCTCTGAAAGTGGTCATGCGATCCCCCCACGTCCATTCCCGCATCGCTGTCGAAGTGTGCGAGACATCGGGACTGTCGGCAGTCGTCGCAGCTCGGCGTGTAAGTCCTCGAGCCGCGGCGTGGGCAGTCGCGTTGCCCGCAAGCGGAGGGTCCGTGTGGGCGGGGGTCCATACGAGGAAACTGTCGTTTTTGCGGCAGATGTTGCGTTCGTGAATTTGGAGAATGCGGGCCGCTTCGCGGGAGATCCGGCCGCTGGCGTAGTTGCGTATCGCCGCCTGCGAGTCGCCTATTATCACCTCGGCGTCCGTGGTGGCTATCGCGAGGGCTATGGCAGCTTCTTCGGCCGCCTCCGTGTCTTCCGTGCCTATCGTCGCACTCGTGACGCAAGTTCCTACATGATCCGTGATCGCGACCGCGAAGCCGCGGTGGCAGTCGTAACGGGCCGCGTCTACGTAAACTGTGTCTTTGCTATTGCCGAATTTCTTTTCAAGGTCTTGGGCGCGCCTGTTGCGCCGACCGATGTGATGTGTCGGGTGCATGTTTTTAGGCAACGGCATAACGACGATGCGCTCGCGAATACGTCTGGGTATCCCGACCTTTTCGCCGCGCTGAGTATGGTAGTTGATACCCAGTGTCTCGAGGATGTGTCGACCAGTTCTGGTCTTCGCCAGACGTTCGTACTGGGCGATGTTGTGTGCTTCGATTATCTCATCTAGAGTATTGTGCAACCCCAGCTCTAGAAATTTATCCGTGCTGGTATTGGCCGGTAATCCGATTGCGCGTTTGTACGCCTTGCGGATGAGACAATCTAGTTTGGTGCGTTCAGTCGCCTGCCACTTGAGGTAGGAGGCGACGTACGTTATATGGTTCATAGCGAAAGCATGTACCAGGCGAATGGTGTTGCTTTCCTTCATTCCGCTATGCCGATTTGTTATTCGTTTCAGCAACCGGATTGTTTCATTGACCGCGCCCTCTAGTCTGCGAACGGTTTCGCCGTTGTGGCCGTTGGCGGACAGCCGCAAGCCCAGTACCCTAATGGTGTTAACTTGTGGGATGACAGCGCCGTCTGATGTGCGTACATTAATTTCTCTATATGCGCACTCGAATGCGGAATCGGCGTTCTTGGGTTTACGGCCCCTGCGCGATGGTCTATAGAGCAGGAGCTCCGATTTAGCTGCGGAACATTCGAGGCCAGTGTCGCGAAGGTAGTCCTGCACCACGTCGACGGCTTCCTGCAGCGTTTGCTCTACGTGGCCGTCATTTCCCTAGGCAACCCAGAGGGTGATATCATCGGCGTACAAGCTATGGTGGAGGCCTTCTATCTCAGCGAGTTTCCGTGGTAATCCGACAAGCACGAGGTTAAAGAGCATGGGCGAGATTACGGAGCCCTGCGGCGTGCCCGTACAACCCATGTATATGTCCTGCGATTCTAGTTCGCCGATCGCTAATCGGGCCCGGCGGCCCGTAAGAAAATCCCGTACGTAGTGGTACGTTCTCTCGCCAAGTCCCAACGCTCGTATACTTTCAAGTATCGCAGCATGGCTAACGTTGTCGAACGCCTTTTTGAGGTCGAGCCCGAGTATCGCTTTGGTGGATCGTGTGGGATTGTCTACGATATCGTGCTTGAGTTGAAGCATAACGTCCTGTGTGGAAAGGTTACGACGGAACCCCAGCATCGTGTGAGGGAGCATGTTTCGGTCCTCGAGGTAGTTGGTAAGGCGAGCGAGAACCACATGTTCCATGACCTTACCAACGCAGGACGTCAGGGATATCGGTCGAAGGTTGTCAATCTGTACTCGTTTGCCCGGTTTGGGGATCATAATTATGCGCGCCGTTTTCCACGAGTTCGGTATAGCGCCCGAATTCCAGCACTCGTTCATGTAAGCCGTCAGTTGTTCTATCGACTCATCGTCCAAGTTACGTAGCGCTTTGTTGGTTATCCCGTCCGGGCCTGGCGCCGACTTTGTGTTGAGCCTGTGCAGCACCGCCCTCACCTCTGCAACGCTGAAGTCCTCGTCTAGCTCCGCGTTACCCTCACCCTCCCAGGCGTATGCCGAGTGCGCGAGGGGGCTACGTGACTGAAAGTAACGGCTTCGCACGTCATCTAGAAAGTCCGCGTGGGTGCCTTTGTAGTCGTGCAGCAACTTGTTAAGCTTATGTGCGTGCGATGTTTTCGTCTCCTCTGGATCCAAGAGGTGCCGGAGGAGATGCCACGTCTTGGCCCGTCCCAGCTGGTTCTCCATCCCATTGCAGATCTCTTCCCATTGAGTTTTGCATACCTGTAACGCGTGCTCTTCCATGTCCCTGCTTAGCCGTGCTATGCGTCTGCGCAGCGTTCGATTGTGGCGTTGACGCTTCCACCTGTCTTGCAGGCTGCGCTTGGCTTCCCACATGTGTAGGAGTTTGCTGTCTACCACTTCGAGCTGGGCTTCTGGCGGAACCTCCCGCGTCGCCGTTTCTAAATCCCCCTTGAGCGTCGCAGTCCAGCTATCTATATCCTCAATAGCCGCATTGCCACGATTCTGCTCTTTCCGGACTTTGCGAAACGCGTCCCAATCCACCAGCCGGTGGTTCTTGCCCTTGGTACCTTCCCGATGAACGCGGTGGTGAGGTTCAGCGTCGACCTGGATCTCGATCACTGAGTGATCGCTACCCAGGTCCTCCTGTGTATTGTGCCATCGCGCGCTAGCAACGTTCTTGGTAAATGTGAGGTCGGGTGAGGTGTCTGCACATACGCTGTTACCCCTGCGCGTGGGCGCGGAAGGGTCTGTGATGAGCTCGAGGCCCTCATTCTGCGCATCGTCCCAAAGGCGCTTACCTTTTGGCGTTTCGTAGCCGTACCCCCACGCCGCGTGGGGCGCGTTGAAGTCGCCCGCGATGAGCAAGGGCCCGTCGGCAGCTGCCTCGCGCGCCTCTCGCAGTAACGTGCTAAAGCGGTGTCTGGCTTTGGGTCTGCTATACACGTTCAGCACAAACAGGCTGGGGCCGCGCCCTTTCGTCGGAATGAGCTCTATGAATACATGCGGTATGCTAACGTACATAAGTTCGCGTTGCGCCACGGTGAGGTTGCGTCGCACTAGCGTTGCAGCGGCCGGTGGGGCTCCCGCGGTCACAGCTTCGTCTATAGATTTGTACCCCGCCAGCTTGACCGGGTCATTGGTTTCCTGCAATAGTATTACGTCCGGTCGTTGCCGGCTACGTAAGAATTGTTGGAGAAGCGCCCGTTTCCTCCTGTACCCCCTGCAGTTCCACTGCCAGATAGTGAACGTGTTTCGTGTGTTATGCTGTTGTGGGCGTTGGGTTTGTGTGGTTTCGTGTCGAGCCATGGTGACTGTACGTGTTATGGTTTGCCGTCCGGCTGATCCTGCGCCTCTTCGTCGGGGTAACGGCCTAAAGTACGTGTGGTATAAGGCGTCGCTACCGACTACAGCGCTGTGCGGTGGCACGCGCTCGGTGGCCGCCACGGAGAAGAAGAAGAAGATGGGATAAAGATGATGCCCCCATGTATGCCGTGACTGTCATTACGTACGATGCAACATATTTTGGCGACGAGGATTCACCAACCCATGTGCTACCGACTTGACCTTTATCAGTAACGTCGTTTCTTGCTTGACATCATCTACGATGAGTATTTCGGGGCTACAACCACCACCTCCGTTCCTGTCGTCACCAGGACACCCAGACATTCCATGGGAGCAATGGATCCTGGTTTTCACGAACTACATGGTGGCTTCGGGCGCCTCCGACCTACCTGCAATTCGTCGGAAGGCGATCCTGCTGAACTGCTTGGGCTTGGAAGGACAACGCATCTTCCAGACTCTGATTACGGACGACCCGTGCCTCATGACTACGAGCGTTGCGGAAGCTACACTGACGTCTTCTAGCCCTGATGAGTTCGACCGTGCCATTGCGACGCTGGAGGGTCACTTCAAGAGCACGTTGAACGTCACTGCAGCACGTCACCGTTTTCGTCGACGTACGCAGGCCCCAGGTGAGACTGCAGCTGATTACGTCACCGCGCTGAGAAGCCTTGTAGGAGCATGCAATTTCGGTGACCTAGCGGACGACATGATACGCGATCAGCTCATAGAGAAAACAACAAGTGGATACTTACGTGAACGTCTTCTGCTGGAAGAGTCCCTCACGCTTTCTAGAGCACTTACCATTGCAAAACAGCATGATGTAGCGACTAATGAAGCAAGAGAACTAGTCCAAAGTGACTCGCAAGTTAATCGTGTTAAGGATGAGTCAAATAACAGAGAAAGGCATTGTAGCACGTGTACTTGCTATAACATGCAAAATCAAAGTCGCACATCTCTGAGAGAGCAAAAATGTTATCGTTGTGGTTCTACGACGCACCTTGCAAATAGCTCTCAGTGCACGGCCAAGGCACATAAGTGTCGAAATTGTCAGAAAATTGGCCATTTTGAAAAGCTGTGCAAATCGCTACGGAAGTTCGCGAGAAATGTTCAGCATGTCGCGGATGATCACGATACAGTTGACCACGACGATAACTTAACGATCTGTCAAATCTTGAGTCGAAAGAAAGGAATTTATGCAGTATTAGAAATTGAGGGAATTCCTGTCTCATTCTTGATCGACACGGGATCGTCGGTTTCAATTATGGCCGAAGACCTTTACCAGAGTCATTTTTCTAATCGGTACCCTTTAACGTCTACTTCCGTCCAGCTTCTCGATTATTCAAAGTCCGCAATTCAAGTTCAAGGATGTTTCATTGCTGCGGCCTCATTCCATGGTAGATCCACCGCTATATTACTGTACGTTGTGCCTGGAGGAACCACCATTCTTGGATTAGATGGCATCGCGGCTCTGGACATGAAAATTCAAGGCTCACCCCTTAAATGTCTCCTGCTGTCACAAGAAGCACCTGTACTACCTCCAGAGTTACGTTCTGAATTTGAGCACTTATTTTCGAAAGAACTCGGAACAGTTAAAGGTTTCTGCCACAAGGTCAGAGTACGTGCTTCGGTGCAGCCAGTGGCCAGCAAGCTGAGACGGCTACCACTTGTCATTCGGGAGCAAGTTTCGGCAGAAACACAGAAATTGGAAGCCCAGGGCATTATTGAGCGTGTTGACTCGTCGGAGTGGGTGTCACCTATTGTGGTGGCTAGAAAAAAAGATGGCTCCATTCGCCTGTGCGTTGACTTACGGGAGCCAAACAAAGCTGTGGTTGTGGACAGTTTTCCTCTGCCACAAACTGAAGAACTGTTGAACAGCTTGGCTGGGGCACAGCGATTCTCGAAGCTTGACCTAGCATCTGCGTACCACCAATTACCACTCAGTCCAGAGAGCCGGGACCTTACCACCTTCATCACTCACGATGGACTCTTTCGTTTCAAGAAAGTTTGCTTCGGACTGGCGTCGGCACCCTCAGCGTTTCAAAAAATGATGCATATGATCCTAAAAGGGTGCAAATGTGTCTTATTTTACATTGACGATATAATAGTGTATGGACGTTCCCGAGAGGATCATCTGCGCAATTTGCGCGCCGTTTTGAAGCGCCTCTCTGAAGCGGGCCTCAGGCTCAATCACAAGTGTGTTTTTGACGTCGCAGAACTGACTTTCCTTGGTCATGTTGTCAGCGCTAGAGGATTATTTCCACTAATGTCATCCGTTGAGGCAATAACCAAGGCACCATCACCTAAAAACGTCAACGAACTGCGTTCTATGCTGGGACTTGCAGGTTTTTATTCCAAGTTTATTCCCCACTTTTCTGACGTTGTGGAGCCAATGCGTGCCTTGCTTCGAGGAAATGCGCCGTTCGTTTGGACTGCGGCAGCACAAAGCAGTTTGGAGCAACTGAAAGCTCGGCTCACATCTTGCCAAGTGCTTCATCTCTTCGATCCTCATCTACCTGTGTATGTTACAACGGATGCCTCAGGATATGGATTAGGTGCGGTGCTTCAGCAGGATAACGGAACCTCACTGCAAACTGTCGCATTCGCCTCACGCACTCTGCAACCGCATGAACGACAATATTCAGTTGGCGAACGTGAGGCTCTTGCCTGCGTCTGGGCTTGCGAACATTGGCACGTTTACCTGTGGGGAAGGCCATTTATCCTACGGACTGACCATGCAGCGTTGGTTACGCTCTTTTCAACGAAAGGTACAGGTCACCGTCCATTGAGGATCGCGCGCTGGTCATCACGGTTGCTTTGCTACAACTACACCATGGAATACAGAAAGGGCAGTGAAAACGTCGTGGCTGACGCTCTCTCCCGGCTTCCCGTACAGAGTTTACTCCACGGTGCACCTGAGGAAGAATTCGTATGCCTTTTATCTCCAGTTGTGACCATGCAAGAACTGCAAGAAGCAAGTGCCAATGATCAGGTTATCTGTCAAGTGAAGCACTTCACGACTACTTCTTGGCCTGACAAGAAATCTCTGTTAAAAGAGTTGCTACCTTACTTTTATGTGAAGGCTGAACTTTCTGTCGTAAGTGACATCCTATGTCGCGGTGACAGGATTGTCGTGCCGGCGACCTTGACACGCCGTCTTATGGATCTGGCCCATGAGTCTCATCCAGGCATTGGTCGTACAAAAGCTCGCCTGAGAGAGTCTTACTGGTGGCCGTGCATGGATAGTCACATTGAAGAACTGGTGCGCACATGCGTGATTTGCCAGTCTTGTGACAAGTCCGCACGTACCTTTCCAGCGCCACTGCAACCTGTTCCTCTTCCTGACGCGGCGTGGGAAAAAATTGCCATCGACATTGTGGGACCATTCTCGCAAGCTTCGGCCGACTACCGTTATGCAATTACTGCCATTGACTATTATAGCAAGTGGCCTGAAGTGGCGTTCGTGCGAGATGCGACCACTTCTACAGTGAAGAAGTTTTTACTTGAACTTTTTGCGCGAGAAGGATACCCACGTGGTATTGTATCCGATCATGGACCACAGTTTTCGTCAGCAAGCTTTGACGAATTTCTCACGGAGCGTGGAATAACGCACTACAACTCTTCCGTGTATTACCCACAAGCTAACGGCTTGGTCGAAAGATTCAACAGGGTGCTGAAGTCATATATTCAACTAGCCCTGCTTGAACGTCGTGACATACGAACAGCCATGCTTGATTACCTACAAGTATATCGCTGTACACCTCACGCGACTACTGGTGCGGCACCCGCAGTTCTCCTTCATCGACGCCAACCTCGCACCAGACTTGACATATTGGGATTGCCTGACAGATGCTTCAGCACGGACCCGTCAAGGGCGATTGAACAGCTACGAGAGCATGTCAAAAAGAAGCAAATGATCTCGAAGAGCTACACCGATGAAAAACGTGGAGCCAAGGAACCCAGTTTCGTCGTTGGTGATTACGTGCGCGTTAAGACAACTGCAGCTCACGGTAAGCTGTCTTTACAATTCTCCGCGCCCAAGAAGATCATTGGAAAACGGGGACCGGCCTCGTACCTTTTGGACGATGGGCGTGTGTGGAACGCATCTAAGTTAATCGCAGTTCACCCCGGAGCGGTCAACAAAATGAAATCGGGCACCCCTGCTGTTATGAACTGGACACCTGCATTTAATCGGTCTTCTCATGCATTACAGCCTGAAACCTCTGCTCTTATGAACTGGTCCCCTGCATCTGATCGATCATCTAGTGCGCCCCAATGGGACACATCAAGAGCGGATGGTCATGAAAGGGCAGACCCCGTATCATCTCCACCAGACGGCACGCAAGCTTTGACCAGTCCAGGATTTAATGCGCCTGCAAGGAAAAGCAAGCGTAAAAAGAAGACCCCAAAGAAATTGAAGGACTTCGTTAGGAAGTAGACAAAAACAGTTTTGTGTGTTTCTACCATTTATTTTTTATTTTATTTTATTTTTTTTGCAAGAGGGGATATGTGGTATAAGGCGTCGCTACCGACTACAGCGCTGTGCGGTGGCACGCGCTCGGTGGCCGCCACGGAGAAGAAGAAGAAGATGGGATAAAGATGATGCCCCCATGTATGCCGTGACTGTCATTACGTACGATGCAACAGTACGGTTTCCCAGTCGTTCGTACTGGGCGACCCACTGCGGCCGGAAGTCGCATTTCCATATTGTCTATGCGCGTTTGCAGCGTCGCGACCATTTTTGTGAGCTGAGATATTGCAATGCTCAACTGTTCGGTTTGTGCGGTTTGCTGAGCGATTGCGTTGTTAAGTTGCGCGGTTTGCTGCGCGTGTTGGGTCATCATCGCGTCTACCTTGTCGTCGAGTCTATCGACTCGTTCGCGGAGTTTCTCCTCGCGTTTCTGCGATTTGACGTCGAATTGTTCCGGGTCAAGTGCCTTACGTTTGGTGGGTGCGGGGTGCGCGTCTCGAGCCTCCATGACTTCCTCCACTCTCTCGGCTGTACTAGCAGCCGCGTCGGCTGCGACGGGTTTAATTGGAGGAGGAGGAGGAAAGGGAGCTGTCGGGGCCTCCCCCTTCAACGTGGCAATTTCGTTTCTTAACCTTGAATTTTCCTGCTTTAGTTCTTGGATTAATGATTCGAATTGATCCAATCGTTTCTGCACTAGACTTTCTGGGTCGCTGTTGCGTTTGTAAGCAGAGCTGCCGCGTCTGTCTACATCTGGGTTCCTATCAATGGCAGTCTCGGTTCGCGTTAGCGGTGCGCTGGGCGCGCGTCCGGAGGCGACGTCCACCCACCTCAATTTATGGGGGTCAACCTCTCCTCCGCCTTTGGCTGCCGCTGTGTGGTTGGCTCGGGCCGTCGACGTGCTGCGAGGCTTCGCTGAACGGGGTCGGGAGACGCTGCGAGAGCGGGCTCGAGAACGAGTACGGGAGCGAGTGCGGCTCCGCGCGCGGGTCTCCCTCGAGGCCGATCGACTGTTGCCGCGACGTCGTCTCGGTGCGTGGCGTCGTCCGTAGCCCTCCTCCCCGTCGTTGACGGTGCTGCTCCTGCTGTAAGCAGCCTCAGCCTCCTCGCGCATTCTGCGTTCCCACTGTCGGCGCTTGACTAGGTAGGGCGTCTTGTACTTAGCTTTGCACTTGCGGTCTCCGGTGAGGTGACCCTTTCCGCACAGTTGGCACACCGGCTCGCACCGATGATCGTCGGGCGGATTACCGCATCCGCACCCACGGCACTTCTTGTCGTTCGGGTTGGGGCACACGTCGGCCCTGTGTCCCAGACGACCACACTCGTAGCACATATCGATATGTTTCTTGTAAAGAGTGCACCTTATCACCATCCCGCCGTAGTTCACGTAACGAGGCACGTAGTAGCCGTCGAAAAGGATTATCACGTTGGTCGTGTTTCCCATGCGCTTGGCATGCAGGACGTTCGGGTTGCGGTGGTTAACCAGACTTCTCAGGACGTCCGCCGGCTTTTCGTCTAGCGATATGCCCCTGATGAGGCCTTTGGACGTGTTCTCCGGAGCCGCTCTGTATGCACTCGCTTCGAACTCACGGTCGCCAATTCGCAGCTTGCAAATGCCTCCATATCGTCTAGCACGATCTTCTGACGGCGTGCTTACCACAATAACGTTTTGTCGCTCATTGAGACAGACGCTGTCTTCCTCGGCTACCTCGCGCCCCACCCCTGCAGCGTTGCGTATGCAGCAGTGGACGCGGTCCTTCTGGTAGGGGGATACGTTGAAGCCGTCCCGGGGTCGCACGATGATCTTGTAGTCATCCGTTGGCAGGTTGGGCATTCGGCTCGTCATGGTGATTTTCCGCACGTACTGCGTCGCTTTCTGTATAAACGCCGCCTTCTCGGTAGACGCTGGCGTTGCTTGCTGGTTCTTCGCCGGGTCGGCGTCTCCACCCGCCTTCTTGGTGTTTCGTTTGATCTCGCACCATCCCTGCTCTTTTCCGAACTCTGTCGGCGATATCTCCTCCCCTTCGACTTGCACGAATTCCATTTCGGGCGCCGGTGCAGCGGATGGGGCACCCGCTTGCTCCGACGACTTGTCAGGCCTACCGTGCCTTGTCTACTGGCTTGACTGTCGTGCCAGCGTGGCGGTACGGGCAATCTTCGAAAAGTGACCGAAACACGGGCTCACCTGCACAAATGGTATCGGGAG
The DNA here is from genome assembly GCA_013436015.1 of Rhipicephalus annulatus. Lineage (NCBI taxonomy): Eukaryota > Metazoa > Arthropoda > Arachnida > Ixodida > Ixodidae > Rhipicephalus > Rhipicephalus annulatus. Next base: position 39,672 of record WOVY01013960.1, read on the forward strand.
AGACCGCAGGACTTTCGCAGTCACTTGGGAATACTCTGAACTGAATGGCTGGAAAGAAATCGCCGAAAACCATAGAAAATCTGCGGAGCCGATGCGACGCGCGTCCGCACACCGTGGCCCCCTAGCGGCCAATCCCACAAGAACTGTATCAGTAATTCTTTATTGCTTGGTGAAAATTCCACAAAATGAAATCCAGAAGTTTTTTTTTATTAAACACGAGATATTTGAGTATAACGCATGGACTGGTCCTCGAGTTGTTATGCTAAAACCAAGACGACCGATTTACCTTTCGATCCGCCCTGAGTCTCTCAACTTTTTCTCCTTACCTGATGGCATCATACCTGTAGCTTGTCCTGTACACTTTACTTTATTTTGCGATTGAATCGTTCCGTACATAATTCCAAAATGGAAACTTGAATGTTCACTGCTTGCCATGAAAATCATCGTCGCCAATTCCACGAGCATACGCGTCCGCCTCGTGCTCACGCATTTGATGCGCCTCGGTGGCATTCCCTGGCTGGTTTTCTCGATGCGCGTTCTGGGCCCGAGCTCTGTCCAGCTCGTGGCCATATCGTTCCGCGTATTCCTTCGCAACCTTGATTGTCTTTACCAAGGCTCCCGAGACGATTCGCTCGTACTCCGTCACTAGTCCTGGCCAGCTTGGAGCCATGGCAACCGTCGCTGCTGCTCCGAATCGCTCCAGGAAGAGAGAGAAGTTCAAGTTGACGCGGTCGTTGTTCGGTTCGACACGCGGTGGGTCCAGCGACTCGCCGTTGCCGTTCGACGCGCGAGCAAACCTTGCAGAACTCTTCGCCCTTCTCACAACGACGCGCAGGAAGCTGATCAAGATTAGCGTTGGTGCGGCTTTCCCCGAAACGCGACGGAATCGCCCCGTTTGCCGCCGCTCCTTTCGAGGTGACCAGCTTCCGGCGACTCCTGTGACGTCGTCGAGTCGGAACATCAATGCTCGGTCAGCGTCAGACACCACCGGTGCTTCGGATAACGAGGATTGGTGGGCCTCGAGCGCTTCCGAAGTCGTGACTGTGAGGGCGGAGCAAGAGCCCAAAGCTCTCATTGAATCGGGTGGGGTCGGCCACATAGACCGAGGCTTCCTGCTTTTGTATCGGCTGCGTTCTTCACCATGGGTCCTGGTGACCCTGGAATGAGCCCCTTTTGGAACCGGTGGCCAGGACTTTGAGCGTCGCATCAAGACCCGTACGCCTTCGTCTGCTACGACCACCACGACGATCTTGACGAAGACGAATGCGGGCGCCCATCTTACGTTCTGCACGAAGTCACAGCCGGGTGACATTGGATTGGCACCCAGCGACACCGGTTGGCGCTACGTGGTGAAGGCAGGCCATGTCTGGTTTCTACGTGGTCGACGAGCAGTTGTCCTTGCTCATTCTCTCGTGGTTAGAGAGGAGGTAGGCAACGTCAACATCTACGAAACAAAGAAGCCGGAAGCCAGGTACCACTGAACCCTCCTTGTCATTAGCTGTTCCAGCAGGCATCAAGCGTGCTGTGTTCTGCTGGAATGCGGCGTGCTGCCGGCTTTTGTCAGAGTTGCAGTGGGCGTCTAAATAGCGCAGCTCCAGCAACGCCTCAAATGCTTCTAAAGGGTCATGCCTGCAGTGTGCGGCAGCTTCCTCTCAGCACTTAAGCAGCTGAAACGTAAAATTCGTGGCATGGTGATTGTTCTTCACCATCGAAGATGCGGAAACGCACAAGCACAAACGTGGTGGTCAGGCAAGACGCTGAGCGGCCACGACAGAGGAAGCTACTGGTTCTGTTATAAACGATGTTATTTTGTATGTTAACCTCCATTAATTTCATTTGTGTCCCTCTGAATAAACGTAGTATTACCGAGTTGTTGTTTCTGTAATGGACTAAGGATGGGACAAAATCGGAACTGACCTACCTCCGTAGGCGCCCACAGGTCCTCCATTTGGGGGAGCAAAGCTTTACGACAGTGCGAATGCTCAGCACGAATGCTCTTCTCTCGGCAGCTATATTTCTCTTATAGGCGGCCAGCCCCATCTGTTGGCTTAGAAGTTCTAACAGTGCCTAGAACTTGTTACGTTCTGGTGGGAAACGTTTATTGAAATTGTAAGCACATTCCAAGCATTTGATCGTTCTCACTTGCACATACCCATCATCATCGTCCTCTCTCTTGGGGTGTTGTTCGGAGCCGAGCCAGACATCGTAGAATAAACGCTTCTGCTCGCCCTGCCTGCTCGCCGTACCTAGTCTGCCTGCGTCTTTCAGAGTGGTGGAGGTGCTGGGTAAGATCCCGACGTCCTCCTACGTTCATTTCCCACCTGGAGCTCCGATCTGGTCGCCGATTGCACCCAGCCACCCACACAGGTATGCAGACATCGGACCTAACGCCTAGCCCTAACGCTACAGCCCCTACGCCGGCGGCTGCCCGCTCTTCATCTACTGTCACCAGCCCTCAGCGCGAACCGCCCGTGTTCGCGGGTCTTCGCGGTGACGACGTCGAGGAATGGCTTGACCTTTACAACCGTGTGGGTTCAGCCAATCGATGGACCGAAGCAGAGAAACTGAGCTACCTTCCTTTCTATTTGACCAGCGTAGCCAAAACCTGGTATTTTAATCACGAAACTGACTTCGTTGATTGGTCGACCTTTGCCAACAAACTGCGACAAATATTCGGATGCTCATCGGGTCGTTCCGAAGCCGCGAAACAGAAGCTGGCTGTGCGTCTACAACTGGCACATGAGTCGTACACTTCGTATATCGAGGATGTTTTGGCCCTCTGTCGCCGTGCGAATAAAGACATGACGGAAGATGAGCGCGTTCGCCACATCCTTAAAGGAATCGGCCCAATCGCATTCAACGCCTTGGCTGTTGGCAATCCCGCTACGGTTAACGACGTCATTTCGACATGCCAACGCCTTGACCAGTTGCAGTCCCTCCGGCTTCAACAAGACAGTGATCCACGCCTGATGCCTCCCTCTGAATTAAAAACCCTTATCCGCACAATTATCCGGGAAGAACTTCGAGACCTTGAACAGCAGCGGTCCACTGTCGCCTCCGCTCCGTCTCCACCATTCGACCTGCGGAATCTTGTTAAGCAGGAGTTAGCGGCAATGGCGACACCGACATCCCCGGTCGCTCCGCCAGCACGCCCGATGCCCACATACGCCGATGTGACGCCCAGGTCGACACCGGCAGCACCGGTTGTTCAAACGGTAATGCCCACATATGCGGAGATCGCTGCGATTCCGCCTGCTCCCGGGGCATCTAGCTCTACGGATACTGCTAGTAGCCATTTGGCTGCTATGCGAGGTGGAATGACTGCTGCACCCTTGTATCCTCAGTGGCGTCAATCCCGTCCTGTTTGCTTTTACTGCGGTATACGAGGCCACATTTCTCGTTACTGCCGTCGCCGCCAGCAAGAGGAACGACGAGGCTATGCTGAGTTCGAACGAGACCGGTTCCGAAGACCAGATCTTTATGCTCCAGACACCTACCCGTCCGCGCAGTACCGGTCTCCGTCTCCTCCAGTGTCCCCTCGTCAACATCAGGAATACCGCTCCTCCAGACGACGCTCTCCATCGCCCTACCGCCGCTCCGCATCGCCGCTTCGTCCAATCATCTCCCGTCCTGTTGACCAATCTTCGGAAAACTAAGGATTGCAGTTTTTGGAGGGAAAACTGCGTCCCGTCGACCAACAAAAATACCTCCTGTTCGCCCAGCTAATATGTTGTCAGTGACTCTTGAAGGTATTCCTGTGCAAGCTCTCGTTGACACCGGTGCAACCACTTCTGTTTTGCGTAGTGACTTGTGCTCGCGCCTCCGTAAAGTCAGAACGCCCTATGTGGGACCTGTGTTGCGTGGGGCAAATAACGTGCTGATTCAACCTGACGGACAGTGTACGGCTCGTGTTTCTATTGATGGTATACGTCACCACATCGAGATGATTGTGTTGCCCACGTGCATTCATGAACTTATCCTTGGTTGGGACTTTCTGCATTCTGCTTCCGCTGTTATATCCTTTAAAGAGAACGTCATTCACATAACGGATACAACGGATGCGCCCATTCCAGTTTCATCACCCTCGATCTCCAACTTGGTCATTGTTGAAGACTGCGTCCTGCACCCTGGTCACGAACACGTGATAGCTGTCGCATCTACCCAAGTAACCGACGGTGATGCACTTGTGGCTCCTTCGTTTCGCTGCACCTCCCGTGGAATTCTCGTCGCCTCTTGCCTCCTCCGGTTTTCCTCTGGCTGCGCTTTTCTGCCCGTTTCTAACACAACTGCAGAATCTGTGCTGCTGCCCAAGGGAATGACAGTGGCAAAGATTGACTTCTCTCCATTGACCTCCATCGCGACACTCTGCCCGTCTTCGTCACCAGTACCAGCTCCAGGTTCACGTTCTTTCCCTTTTCGACCTGTCATTGGTTCAGACCTCACACCAAAACAGTCTGAAGCACTATTGGCCCTTTTGGCTAAGCACAAAGCCTGCTTTGATAGCTGTGCCACAACACTGAGTCAGACTTCCGCGGCTGTACATCGCATTGAAACCGACGGTTCTCGTGTGATACGCCGTCGCCCATATCGGGTTTCGCAATCAGAGAGAGAAATAATTGAAAAAGAAGTGAACGAGATGCTATCGCGAAATATAATACGACCTTCTTCGAGTTCCTGGGCATCTCCAGTCGTTTTAGTTAAAAAGAAGGATGGCTCTGTTCGTTTTTGCATTGACTACCGCGCGTTAAATAAGATCACACGCAAGGACGTATATCCTATGCCTAGAATTGATGACGCTTTAGACACACTGCAAGGGGCGAACTATTTTTCGAGCCTTGACTTACGATCAGGTTACTGGCAAAATCCCCATGAACGAGGCTGACAAAGAAAAAAACTGCATTTGCCACACCGGACGGCCTTTATGAATTTAATGTAATGCCATTCGGCTTGTGCAACGCTCCAGCCACGTTTGAGCGAATGATTGATACTGTTCTTCGTGGCCTAAAATGGAAGACCTGCCTCTGTTACTTAGATGATATCGTTGTTTTTTCATGTACCTTTGCCCAACATCTTCAACGATTAGACGAGGTGCTACAATGTCTCTCCAAGGCTGGCCTTCAGATAAATACAAAGAAGTGTACATTTGCCAGCAAAAGCATCAAAGTCCTCGGTCACGTCGTTTCCAAAGACGGAATCCAACCAGATCCCGAGAAGATCGCAGCTGTGCTACAGTTCCCTCGACCGTCCAACCAAAAGACGTTGCGCAGCTTTCTTGGTCTCGCGTCCTATTTTCGTCGCTTTATACGCAACTTTGCTACCTTAGCGGCTCCGCTAAATAAGTTATTGGCCACTGGTGCTCCTTTCTCATGGTCCAACGACTGCGAGTCTGCATTTGAAATTTTGAAAGAACGCCTGACTTCCGGACCAGTGCTGCGCCACTTCGATGAGAGAGCGCCTACCATACTCCATACTGACGCAAGCGCACAAGGCATTGGAGCAGTCCTTCTGCAGCGTGATTCCACCTCTAAAGAGCAGGTTGTGGCCTACGCTAGCCGGACTCTGTCAACAGCTGAGCGGAATTACACCATCACGGAGCAGGAGTGCCTGGCTATCGTATGGTCGATACAGAAATTCCGCCCGTATCTCTACGGTCGGCACTTCACCATCATCACCGACCACCACGCACTCTGTTGGCTTTCATCAATGAAGAATATGTCAGGACGTCTTGCGCGCTGGATACTGCGCTTACAAGAGTACGACTTTACAGTTACGTACAAGTCTGGCAAATGTCATCATGATGCCGACGCGCTGTCCCGGTGCCCACTTTCGCTCTCTCGTGACAATACGTCCACCGCATCGCGTTCGAATGACTCTGACACCCAGCTTGTCTCACAACACGTATCGCTCGCATCGCTGGATCCAATGCAGCTATCTTCGAACTCCGATTTACGTTCACTTCAGCTGGCAGATTCCTACTGTCGGTCTTTCATTGATCGCCTTCGCGGTGTCACTAAACCACCCAACAGCCGCTTGCGACGCCAGCTTCGACAATTTCGCCTTGAGGACGGTGTGCTTAAGCGCTACATTTACCATCCCACCGGTAACAAGTGGGTGCCAGTTCTTCCCCGCTGCCTTCGTCTTCGAGTTTTGGAAGCATTCCACGATGATATTGCTGCCGGTCATCTAGGCTTCCACAAGACCTACGATCGCATCAAGACGCGCTGCTTCTGGCCTGGCTTGTCCACAACGGTGGCCAAATACGTGGGCTCGTGCGCGTTGTGTCAGCACCGCAAGCGATCCACATCCCCGCCTGCTGGTTTCCTTCAGCCTCTTCCCTGTCCCACCACACCATTCGAATTTGTCGGAATAGACTTGTACGGTCCTTTGCCGTTGACACCTTCCGGTCACCGTTGGATCGTCACTGCAGTCGACCATCAAACAAGATACGCCGAGACTTCACCTCTTCATTCTGCTACCGCCACAGAAATCGCCAATTTTTTCTTGAACTCCATCGTCTTGCGCCACGGAGCCCCTCGCGTCCTTTTGAGTGACCGTGGCAAAGCCTTCCTTTCCAAGGTCCTGGATGAAGTCCTGCAGGCGTGCAATACAGTGCATAAAACCACTTCTACATACCATCCGCAAACGAATGGCCTTACCGAGCGCTTCCACCGAACACTCTCTGACATGATATCGATGTACTTGCATCCTGACCACAAAAATTGGGATAACATTTACCGTTTGTCACCTTCGCATACAATACTGCGGTACAACGATCAACTGGCTACAGCCCGTTTTTTCTCGTGTACGGCCGATCTGCCTCCTCGGTCTTCGACACGGCATTTTTCTTTGCACCGGCTCCAAGCAGTACCTCGCTCCCAGAAGAGTTCGCAGCCCGAGTCACACAATGCCGTGAAATTGCTCGCAAAAACACAGAAGCAACCCAAAAGGAGAGAAAACATCGCTGTGATAAAAAACGACGCGACGTGGCCTTTAATGCTGGCGATAAGGTTTTACTATGGACCCCGGTTCGAGCGTCGGGCCTTTGCGAGAAATTTCTTCACCGGTATGTTGGCCCATACACCGTTGTACGACAGACATCTCCAGTTAACTACCTCGTCACCCCGCTTCAGTCTGTCACTGACCGCCGTCTGCGCAGCACGGAAATAGTTCACGTCTCACGCATGAAGCCTTTTGTTACTCGTTCGGACGATCTCTGACTGGCGGCCAGGTTGGCCGCTTCGCAGAGGGGGGGGGGGGGAAATTGTAAGCACATTCCAAGCATTTGATCGTTCTCACTTGCACATACCCATCATCATCGTCCTCTCTCTTGGGGTGTTGTTCGGAGCCGAGCCAGACAATCGTAGAATAAACGCTTCTGCTCGCCCTGCCTGCTCGCCGTACCTAGTCTGCCTGCCGTCTTTCAATATGTTTACTGTGAGAGGCATGGATAAGGAGCGTCTGAAGGGGCTTCACAAACAATAGGACTGAGGGATCCCTAGTCCACTATGCCTGTAGTTCCTGGTCTGACATGTTCTAGGCACTTTTAGCTTTTTTCTGATGTTCTTGTCGTGATTCGCGCTATTGTGCTGGCGTAGTTGGTCTTCGCCCTAGCTTGTAGCCTAATACTTAATATACGGAAGCATGAACTCGTATATTAAGCTACCAAACAAAATGCCGACAGCAACTTCCATCTTGAGAACAGTCGCCGTGACGTCATAGATCTCGATGGCACCTGCTAGCAAGTATACAGACACTTTCGTAAGCTACTGTGGTTCTTTTGATATGCAAGTCCATTCCTTAGTAAATTTCAGGCATTTCAAACGCGTACGCATATTTGCATGTCTGTCTGCATCCTTACTTGGGATAGACCCAAATTAGTACGCGAGGTAAGTGAATTTACGCATATGCATGTTCAGCTAGTCATGGCATGAACAACGTGATAAGACGGTGACGTACGCGGTCAAGCCTTTCCCTCCACACACGTATGACGCATACCCGTGTACCTCAATAATACAGCAGCCCGTATACCATGGGCAGCTGTAGCGGGTATGTCCCCCCAGGTATGTGGTATGTGCCACACGGTTCAGACAGGTGACAGTGGAATGGCGAGAGACAGACATTGCTAAATTTAAATGCAAGAACTTTAAGAAAATTGCATCGGCAGGGTCGACCCGACGGATGCAAACAGCGAAATTCGGAGTCAGAGATCAAACTTGAGCATTCTGCGCACCAAAAGTATTCTACACAAGCCACGAAAGATCTCGAAATCGCTTTGCAATAAGACGGTATGCATTCGGAATGTTGGTGAAGAGTCAGTTGGGGTTTCAGTCGTTTTGCTAATTTTGTAATAACTATATATGTATTCCCATGACACAGGTGCCACGAATGGTGAAGGCCAATTTTGGTTTAAGTGCTACCACTGAAGTTTACTTAGCGTTGTCCAAGGCGAGCACAAGCTATCAGCTTACCATTTCTGGTGTTGCTAATGTTTACCCATGTGGATTTTGGCATCGAGTAGGAACATTGTGCGGCTGTTTGACATATGACTATGCGTACGAAGTTTGTACATATCTTTATCGTCATCACTACGCAGCATTTCTCTCGATAAATTAAGAGTTCCTTGTACGAATGCGACCGATCAGCGAAGGTACTTAGAAATGGTATGCAGAAGACTGTGCGCCTTATCTGGCTGCTGGCTCAATGTATGGGAAGGGTGGGCGGGTGGAGAGGGCGTCCTGCTGCACTCGGTGGCGGGTGTGCGCGTGTTATCCTCCGCCCCCCGCCTGTGGCCCGCTGCACCGGCAGTGCCACCTGTTCTCTTGCTCGGCTCGCTTGCCCGGTGCAGGAAGCTGCGGCGACGATGGTGGAGTGCGCGCTCAAGGAGCTTCGCTCCTTCAAAAATATACCACGGTCACGTTTCCTCCGCGTAACATCGCTTTCCGTGGTTTGGTGTTGGCCATGCAGGGCGTGTCACACGGGGCGCGCACCCCTCCCC
>WOVY01013961.1:0-33636 GCA_013436015.1 Rhipicephalus annulatus
CGAGGATGTATTCATCGCGGACGCCCAGCCTAGCACTTCGCGCGAGGATGTATTCATCGCGAACGCCCAGCCTAGCACTTCGCGCGAGGATCTATTCATCGCGAACGCCCAGCCTAGCAGATCATCGCGCGAGGATGTAATTAATCGCGGACGCCCAGCTTAGCACTTCGCGCGAGGATTTATTCGTCGCGGACGACCCAGCCTAGCACTTCGCGCGAGGATGCGAGGCCGTCTACCAGCACCACCAGTAGCACGATTCGTGGCCCGAATTAGAGCCTCGTTTCGTGTCAGCGGGGCAGCTCGCTAACGCGCCGTGGCTGTTCAGGGGTCCCTTAGAGCTGTGTCTGCGACGGAGCGCAAGATATCACTGATGGACCAAGGGGACGAGAGCGACACATCTAAACGGAAGACTAAAGATGAGTTTTTTCCTCGTGCAACGCCGCGGCCCTGAAATGGTCCTGTTTGGCAGTGCCCTGTGCCCGCAGTGCAAACAGCCGGGACTCAAATGAAGCACGGTACTAAGCACGGGTTAGCGGTGAAGATAGTGCTCACCTGCCACTGCTTGCGGCGCGAACGCGAAAAATGCGTGGTCGTCGCCGCGAATGGAAAACAGTAAGTCATTTGAAGTAACTATTCGGGCAATGCAAGCTATAAAAACTATTGGAAAGGGATTAGCTGCACTCAGTGATTTTTGGTCTGTGATGAATGTATCACATAGGGGAATTCACCACAAGACTTTTCAAAGGCATCTCAAGGGGGAATTTTGGCCTGCTGGCGCAGCAGCCCGCGGCACGTGTGTTTTGCGACGCTGTTGCAGCCGTTCGCAATGTGTACAGCCAAATGGAGGGAACACCCACCAAGAATGTCACAGTGGTGTACGACGGGACGTGGATGACACCGCACTGCAAAGGACACTAAGGACTACAACCCTGGTGCCTATTAGGCATGTAAACCGTGACTCATGACTTTGAACCTCGTTTTCTCAATACTGTTTTTTGGCATGTTGCTCAGCTCGTGGAACAGATATCTTCGCAACTACTTGACAGATTTTGATTCTGTTTTTTTTGTAATGCCCCTTGAACTGTGCTTCAGGGGGCTGCGTTCTTATTTTTAAAATTTAGCTTTTTAAAAGTTTTTGGTAGGGTTTCTTGTTTGTAGTGCAAATGTGCTCATTGAAGTATCAGTGGAGAAAACATGAACTACAAATTTTAGTGTTGCAAAAATTATTTTGAAAACGCAGCCCCCTACAGCATACATTCACGTTTGCACACAGCGTTTACCAACTTTTTATGTCATTTTTTAAACTCTCCAGCCGCTCCACGAGGTCCAGTAATAAAATTATTTGTTTCTCAGAAAGTTTTTACGATATCATCTTGAAATTTTTACGGAAGCATTATGGGGTCATTCTTAGTCTTTGTGCCAATTTTCATCAAGATTTAACCAGAAACGAGAAAGTTTGTTCCGAAAGGCACGTCCCCCCTTAAACAACTCTCCTGCACCGTGTTGTGAAAAATGTGGTGATGTGCTATCTGTCCTTCACGTTTTAATTAGGTGCCCGTACCTTGAACCACGAAGACTACATCACTTCCCAAAGCTATACAAATGCCACATACCACCTCACCATTTATTCTTTCTTGGGGACGATCCCATGTTTCCCATAAAAGTAGTTTTAAAGTTCTTAGCTGATGTCGGATTCCTGCACTTAATTACATATTCTCACTAATCTCAGCCCTCTCTCAATCCTGAGAGAAACGCTGAGACTTCTTTACCAGATGTCATGCAGCACGCACTCCTTGTCCTGACAAGGACCACTGCCGCCACTGCGTGACTTTTTAAAACACATAGGTTTAGACCGTTTTAAACTCATAACACATAGTCATTACACTTAATTTTAATCCCTATGCCCCACTCTTTTACTCTTGCCACCCTGACATTTTTTTTCTATAATTGAACCAATGAAAAACCCTGTGTTTGGCGCTCTTTGGCCTGAGTTGCCCTTGCGCCACTAAAATCTACCATCATCATCATCACTTTTTCTGATCATCTGCAACGCCTAGATGAAGTACTCGCATGTCTCTCGAATGCTGGGCTTCAGCTAAACACAAAGAAGTCCCAGAACTTTTATAGCTGTGTTGCCGAAATGGCACATCTCCTTAGTAAAGATGGCATCCAGCCCAATTCGGACGAAATTTCCGCAGTACTCTCCTTTTTCGTTCCAAAGAACTACGCAGTTTCCTGGGACTCGCATCATACTTTCGCCTCTTCATTCGCAACTTTGCCACCATTGCCGCTCCTCTCCACAAGCTCCTTGCCAGTACGGGTTCCTTCGATTGGAGTTCTTGACATGGGGCTTCGCACTGGTCATTCAAGCACGCACTGACATCCCCACCAGTGCTTTGTTATTTAGATGACAAGGTTATTACACAGCTGACGCTAGCGTACAAGGAATCGGTGCCGTACTCCTCCATCGCGACCATGCCTTTCGCGTGAAAATTGACGTGTATGCAAGTCACACTCTGACCTCTGCACACAAGAGGTACTCAATAACTGATCAAGAGTGCTTGGCTGTTGTCTAGTTCATCCAAAAATTTCGTCCGTATCTACATGGTCGACATTTTCCTGTTGTGACAGACCACCATGCTCTTTGCTGGTTGTCGACAATCAAAAACTTGTTGGGGCGACTTGGCCGCTGGATTCTCCAGTTAAAACTATGACTTTCGCATCATCTACAAGACCGGAAGACAACACAAAGATTCCGACGCTTTGTCACGATGCCCTTTGCCGCAGTCTTCAGAGCACGTCACATCCCCTTGTCAAATTGGCTATGCGGAGGACACCTCGTCGATATCATCCATTTCTTCCCTACCTTCATCCACCCATCCTTCAGTACTTACCACTCACCAGCGAGACGATTCTTATTGCTCTGACCTCATCGGTTGGCTTACCGGTGCTTCGTCTTCCCCAAATGCCAGGCTCTGGAAACAACTCCGACTATTCAAGTTGGAGGACATTGTGCTCTATCGATACATTTTCCACACTGAAGGCCATCGATGTGTTCCCGTCGTACCACGCGCACTACGCACTGAAGTTCTGCGCGTTTCACACGACGACCCGACGTCAGGCCACTACGAGCGCATCTGCAGTCGATTCTTCTGGCCAGGTCTTTCCACGACGGTAGCTAAGTATATTGCCCCGCGGGCACTTTGCCAACACCGCAAGCGGCCCACTACTGCTCCAGTCGGGACCCTATAGCCACTTCCTAGCCCAGCAGAGCCGTTCCCTGTCATTAGAGTTGAATCTTTGGGCCCCTCCTAACTACATCGGACGGCAAGAGATGGATCGTCACCGCGGTCGATCACTTTACGTGGTAGGCTGAGACAGCCTCGATCACTTCAGGAGCTGCTTCCGAAGTAGCAACTTCTTGAATGCTATTTACCTACATCACGGAGTCCTTCATGTTCTTTTGAGCGACCGGGGCAAGGCATTTCTTTCAAGCACGCTCAGTGAAGTTCTTCAAGCATCAAAAATAGTTCATAAAACATCTAGCTATCACCCACAAACCAATGGCTTAACGGAAAGATTTCACCGCACGCTGTGCGACATGCTGTCCATGTATATCCGACCGGACCATCGCAATTGGGATGCCATTTTTCCCTTTGTCACGTATGCAAATAATACGTCAGTTCATCGAACCACATTCTCCATACGGACGCCAACTGACATCACCACTCGACGTTTCAATCTTTTCTGGCCCCGTCAACTCTTCACCATACGTTTGCGACCAGTTTCTGTCCAGTGTTGCTCAATGCCGTCTTGTCTGTGTAAACACTTAAAGCTAGCCAAGAAGATCGCAAACATCGCTACGATCCCACTCATCGCGTCGTTCTCTACCGCCCTGGTGACGATGTACTTCTGTGGACTCCTGCACGAACGCCTGGCTTATGTGAGAAGCTCGAGTCACGTTATCTTGGCCCCTACAAAGTTGTCGAACAGACCTCACCGGTGAACTACCGTGTCATACCAGTTCATGCGCCCATTGACCAACGCTGCCGCGGGACAGAGATTGTGCACATTTCACGTCTCAAGCCCGATCGTATGTGTTCCACAGCGCAATTGGTGGTCAGGCTGGCCGCTTCCGTCGACGGGGGGAAATTAATGTAAGAATTCGTTGGACTTCATCTGTCAATAACCATCATCAGTTTTCGTATCATTCCTCTTCATTATCGGCGTCATCTTGCTATTGCTTGAATAAAGCGCCAGCTGAGCTGTGGTATTTCAATATATATATACGTATACATACGCTGAATAGCGGCAAGAAAATCAGCCTACATGGTCTATATAGTTGTATATTATAATAAATAAAAAAGGCCAGACTCATTTTGGCATTCCTCTCGAAAGTAAGAATCTGGTAGTGAGCAAAGCTTTGACACACGCTTTTGCGACAGCCAGCTGTGTAGTCTTGTCCGTTCACGTCTGTCCCGGGAAGACTTAAGCGAGTTGTTTTGATGGAAATGAATTCTGTTAGTTGTGTTGAGACTTTCACCTTAGTGGCAAACCCTACTCTTTCACCTTAGTGGGAAACCCGACCCTAGTGTGTTCCGCCACTCCACCATAAAACTGTAACGCTGATAGTGGCGCTTGTAATTCAGATCCCTCCCCCTTGTTTCTTGTTTTTTTCGTGGTGTTTGTTTGTTTTCGTTTTTTTGGTGGATCCCCCCCCCAGTTGCGGAAATATCCCGGATTCAGCATCCTTGAACTTGGCAAGTATGTAACCTAATTTTATGTTAGTGGTAATCCAAATAAACAGCCATGCATGCTTGCGTAAATACATTTCATTTAGCATGTGATGCAACGGCTCCGGCTTCGAGGCAAATGTTCGTGTCCAAAAATGTGCAGCAAGTATTTGCTCCAAATGGTTGTTATGCTGCTCCGAAGTGCTATTTTAGTTGCTCCAGAAGCTGTGCCCAAATGGCTTCGTTCAATCGCATCACTATAATTTACTGATGGCTGCTCTAGATTTTACCATATACAATCCTAGATTACCACAGTGATGCTATGCAGCAATCTCTAGTGAGGGAAATATACTTTTTAGTACGGCTCATTCAGTGGAAGCATCGGTTCAATACATACTCGGGTCTGATCGCCCTCCAGGAGAACTTATCTGCGCTAGTGCCTATAAATAACATTTTGCCATGGTCTTGTAATATATAGGTCTTCATAGATTTGCTCTGCTTTTCTGCTTTTGGGTATGGTTACATTTCTTTCCAAATCGTTCATTGTCTAAGACTGATCAGTGGCTTTGCATGCGAGAAACAAACATTCTGATATAGGTAATAGTGCTGATGTACGTGATTGTTTTGGCATAGCTGATGTACAGATCCTGATGTGTCTGATGTGCTGATGTAGCTCTGACGTGCTGATATAAAGACGCTTATGCACGTGATGATGTCTTGTACTCATTGCACGAATCTCATGATGAAATCCTAAAGCCTCCAACCTGTGTACAGCCAGTGCTGAGCCCTCATGTTTTTTGGTCACAGCCTCGGCATCTAGTGCTACCACAGTATAGTTGCACTGCATTGTCAGCGGTCAGGGTTGTGTGTGGTTGCGTTTCCCTACAAACTGCACACTGTCTGTGGATGACATGCAGTGGCTTTGCACACTACAGAACAGGGTGCTGTTAGGTGTTTTTCTAACAGCACCCAAGTTAACGGTACAAGTTAACGCAAGTACAGTTTTTCCATCTCGCATAAGGTGTCTATATAGTTCGACACAACTCTAGAAATATGTGAAACGCCCTTCTCAAAGGCTGGTGCACACAGCCGGGCAGAAATGTACGCGCACTCTATAGTAATATCTGGAGCCAGGCAGCCAGTGACCCTGCGTTGAGATAATGTTGCCAAGTGCATCAGAGGGACTATTTCTTGATTTCACGGAGGCAATCTGCTGCAACGCTCGGTCATCTGGCACGGAGCCTCTTAGAGCTACTCCGGTTGGACTGGGCTACTGTACAAACCTGTTTATTTAGAGTGTGAGTACTATTCTTTTGGTAGAGAATGTTTGCTTACAGCGTGTTTGTGCTAAATACTGCCCGAGTGGTTTAGCGAATGTGTCTTGCTCTCTTGTGTGCACCGACAGCCCGGCAGCAAACAGTGTGGCAGAGCAGCGGCGCAAGCGCATTCAAGAGCTGGAACATCGTGTTAGCCAGCTGCGCAAGAAGGTCGACGAGCAGACCCGGGTGATCAGACTCAAGGAGGATGCGGAGCGCAGTGCCAAGAAGCTCCAGCAGGAAATCTTTGTGCGTACAGTCTTTCATTTGCCGATCTGCCTGTCCCGAAGTGAAGCTTCCTCTGTGGGGTTCAATGTTAAAGTGCTCAAGGGGCTTGCATTTTCCTATCTTGAAAACTCTGCAATCGCCACCTTTCTTTCATAAATGCTATGTCAAACTGATAATGTGCATGCTATTTGTGACCAGGAAATGCCAGGCATGCAGTGATAATGCAATGAAAGGCATGTAGGATAGCTGATAAGAAGGGTGTCTTTTTCCCACGCCAATACTTTCTTTAGTGTTGGATGGCTTTCGATGCTGCCGTGTGGGACTGGGCTGTGTTGAAGATATTATCTTTCAGTTTCTGGGATTACAGCCGAGGTTTTCTAGGTACATGAAAGAGCACCACCATCTGTCTAGACTAATAAAGTATTCTTTCAGACCTTTTATTTTATAGCAAGGAGGAAGGTTACTGTATGACTAAAATGTAGTCGTAAAAGTTGTGGGCTTTTAGGTACAGTTTTACGTATATTCTAAGCAAGCCTTATGAGCAGCTTAAGTAGTTACTAGTGAAACTAGCCCGACAAAATAATACACGGACATGAGTTAAAGGGGCACTGACATAAAATTTTGAAAGAGAGATGGTAAGTTACGTAGATTTATGGAGAGGCATAAGCATACATGAAATATCAAGGGCAAAGATAACCTATTACATAGTCATGCAGCATGCACTTTAAAATCAATTTTGACTGAGTGAGGTGCAAAACTTTCTCACAACACAGACATCAATGCGGTGAGAGTGTGAACAAGCCTGCATCATGAGTTGGTGTTAGCTGTTTGCTTGGTATTTGGCACACATCTTGCGCTTTCGCTACTTGCGACTTCTTCCTTTGTGTCTGTGACTTTGCGTGTGCTAGCTTTACTGGCTGTCAGTGCGGTACACACTCTCGTGCGTGGCACCCGCGTCACAGTTCTGTGCAGTCACGTTGCCAGCTGTGTTTGCAACCGGAGCTGCTTGTGCCCAGCTCGGTGCTCTTTGAAACCTAAATTGCAACTGGGCATTCTAAAAACGTTTGTAATTGGATAACTGTCACGCACTCATGCAAACGAGGTTTCCAGCCATGAAAAGCGGGTTGTAAGCTACCTATTCCAACAACAAAAAATGTGTGAAATTTGTGTCAATGCTTCTTTAAAAATGACGACACGATAGTTTTGTACCGGTGTCTCTTTTCATCCATGCTGATTTCACTAGTACATTAAAAAAATCTGAAAGGACCAGGAAAACGTGTTCTCTAGACTCTATCTCACAGTGAAAAAAACTGCTGTCAAATCGGATTGAAAACAGTACGAAACCATTTGAGAGGCAATTGTTTCACTTGAGCAGCAATTCTGCTCAGTAGACTTGCACTTACTGAGGGTCAGTGTAACTACTATAGTAATGTTGAAGACCAATTGATGCAAAAGTTCGGGACAATACAAATATTTAGCTCCCTTTGAGATTTATATACTAAGATGCTTGGTTGGGAAAACCCTACCTGTGTTGTTTATCAGGTATTATAGACCTTATGCAAAATTGCTGTCATCTGTCAGCTGTTGTATGCACACTGCCATGTTACAGGCTCGAGCGCGGGGCAGTCCGCAGTAGGTGTTTGTTTGCGTATTTATATACCTAATGCATATCGACATGAGGCATGTATTGGCTGATAATCGCAATGCCGACATATTGCTGCATCTCTGAGACGAACTCTGAATGCTAAAGGAATAAAAATATGCCGTGAAACCTCGCCCCATGTTGTTTTTTCAAGCTGATAACGCTTCCAGTATGGGTTCCGGCTACTGCTCCCAAAACTCGTGTTTGCATTCTCCTCTCTAAGCAATTAAGCAAGATGTGCAGTGTCATGTGTACTCGTGTTCCATAAAATTGCTGGACGCCAGAGCAAAAGCAGTTTTCGCAATGTTTTCATCAACAGCTGTTTAACAAGTGAAGGCGACTCGTACGTAGTTTTTTTGCATGGTGCTAGCTAGACTTCATGGTCAGCATCACTACGAAAAAGCACTAGGGACATGTACGAGACACGGACAACCACATAAGCATGACAAGTTCTTGCGCAGTCGCAGCAATTGAGGAGTTGCTCTGATAACTCTCTTTAAAAACATGATGAAGCTTGTCGTTAAGGTAAAATATAAGTCCTTGGAAACTCATACCCCTCTTGCTCCAAAGGTTTTAATAGTAATCTCTGTGTCGCCAAATTGGCAAGTGTGTGGTGTAGCAGACTGTTGTAAGAACTTGAGTGGCTCATCGCGCAAATGTTTGCTCATCAAAAGCATGGCGCTTGGTGCTTTTCAGAACATGAAGCAGGCCAGAGTGCAGCTAATGAAGCGAATGAAGGAAGAGTCCGAACGCCACAGGCGCCAGCAGACGGAGTGCAATCGCGAGGTCCGGGCCTTGCGGATGCGCCAGCAGCAGCAGTCGGCACAGATGGCTCGAATGGAGCGTCAAAATGCCATGCGCATCAACGTGCTGCAGCGACGTATGGAGGAAGCCCTGGCGGGCAAAAACAAACTCGAGGCTGCTCAGTGTCGCCGCCTTGAGAACCATGCCAACGCCAGCGGGTTCGACAGCATGGCGTTGCGCGTCAAGGCACGTGTTCCAGGGGGTTAATGTGCAAGCAGGGCTCGTTAAAAATGCCGTCTTACAGCATTTGAAAACTGAATAAGGCAGAAGGTCGGGGGAAGACGAAAGCTTGAGGAGATGAAAAATTCTTGAACAAAGTGTGTAAAGGAAGCCAATGTTTTGACAGGCAGTCTTGCTACTTGCCGCCTTGAATGAAATATTGCTTGGTGAAACATTACCTTCAACGATGTCTCTGTGTTCAAGAATTTTTCATCACTTGAAAACAGAGCACCTGAGCATCTAAAGAAAGCCATTCCTGGTCTCTGGACCTGTACTAGGCCTATTATCAGCAGACTTTTTTTTCTGTCTCCTTTTTTTTCACACATAATGTGAGTGGCCTGATGCAATTGTACCCTGCTACATTAAGTCTTCACATAATACCTAATGAGCAGTACCTAATGCCATGCTATACATGGCCTCTGTAAGTGGTGCACAGTTTTCTCAGCAAGAAGTTAAGTTAAATAAAATGCACCAGTGTGGCAAGCAGCGCTGTTCAAAAAAGTACTGGCATCTTACAATTAGCGTACAGGCGCAAAAACTGTATTGCAAGTAGTGGCAGTAGGTTTTTACATTAGTAGACTCATCTGTAATGGATTGGATTCGTGAAAAGGCTCAATATGCTTCCACTTATATTCAGTAATCGTTCTCGTGCATGCTTATTTAGAAGTTCACTCAATTTAATTTAGTGAAAAGTAGTAGAACCTCGTTTATACGTCACCCCATGTTTACGGCGAAGTCCCCATAGAAATAATGCAGGACGTGGCGGCAACGTTTACGACAGAGGTGAAGATGCTTAAAGTCCATGGATTTATAATGTGCATGTCAAAGAACCGAAGGAGGACGAAATTTTCAAAGCCCTTCACTGCGGTTTCTCTTATATTGATATTGAGGTTTTGTGATGTTAAACCCAATCATCAAATGTAGTGAAAACCTTGGTTATACAACATAATTTTTTGTTGACCCCACATTTTATGACTCTCTTATACTATTTGAGTAAAAAACATCAATCCTTCCACTCTAATCTAGTGCAGACCAAACTTCAGCAGAAGCAAAATAAGAACTCGCATGCCCTTAGATTGAAGATTAGAAAAAATGGTGAATCCTGTAGGATATACCTTATTAGATTCCTGGCTATTCGTGTACTCCTAGCTTGACAATCGTCCTGCCGTGGTGGTCTAGTGGCTAAGGCACTTGGCTGCTGACCCGCAGGTCACGGAATCGAATCCCGGCTTCAGCGGCTGCATTTCCGATTGAGGCGGAAATGTTGTAGGCCTATGTGCTCAGATTTGGGCGCACGATAAAGAACCCCAGGTGGTCGAAAGTTCCGGAGCCCTCTACTACGGCGTCTCTCATAATCGTATGGTGGTTTTAGGATGTTATACCCCAAGTATCAATCAATCAATCAATCTATCTAGCTTTACAATCTTTTTTGGGCATGCCTTGATACCATATGTATTCCGGGGCCTTTACCTACACAAGCTCATTCTACACAAAGCAGCTTCAGATAGCGACAAACCTCATCTTTGGTATCGGAGTATTTTCACATTTTTGACCTGTGGAAACTTCCTTTGGAGGACATGCAACTGAAGATCTGCTCGCTTTGCTTGAGACGGTCGTGGTCGCAGGCTTTGAGCGCACAAAAGTAATGTGACACAGCTATGTTCGATGTGCAAAATTACTTTATCTGGACGTGAGCATTCATAAAGGCGGCGTATCACCGATTGCTCTAGACAAAGGAACAAATACGATGCGGGCAGTTCAGTTGCGCACAAACTCGTCCTACTCACACTGGCAACAAAATGTGCTCCTTTTTCATGAGGTGGTGGCGACGGCACTGTATCTGACTCTTCCAACAGGAGGCTGCTGCCAACTAATTTTGGTTTAATTTTCACATGCTGGGAATTTTCAAATTTGACTGATTGGATGAAAGATGTGCATTGATTTTGATTTTTTAATTTGAGAATACATGTTTGCCTGCGTCTCCTTCGATTAAATGTTTAGCAGTTATTGTTAAAAATCATTTAATCTACCTTTCTCTGAGTAGTGCAGGGAAGTGTGGTAGGCTTTTTCATGCAGTCTGTACCTGTTTTTTGGGCAAGGTTGTATGTTGCTGCCTATATGGTTAGTTTTTCGACTCTGTGATTTCAGGATTACCTATGCTACAGCTTTGCGTGGTCCCTTAAAGGGACATTAAATAGGCTGAGACTTTTTTGCACTCCCCAAACAAGCTCGCCAATTCGTACAGCAGACCACCACCATCACATTTTCTGTTCCGAAAAACGATTTCCGGGCCTCTTTCTTTCTGACCAATCTCCCTTGTACAATCAGTGATGCAAGCCTATCTATTGGCAACTTGACTTACCACTGAGTTCTTTGATTGGTCATTGGCCCTACGAAACAGTCCCTTAGCTCTGCTTCGATGCAGTTTTGGTGCAATTCGATGCAATTTGAATTTTCGCCCTCTGCCATTTTGTAGAGCTCAAGACTACTGGGAAAATCAGTACAGTAAAACCTCATTATAATGAAGTGGGAAATAACAAACTATTGAATATAACTAAGCAATTTTAATTCCCCTTGAAGTTCTCATGGATGCTAATATATTTAAAACCTTGCTTTAATGAAGCAAAATTTGCATCACAATGGATATAACGAGCCATTCTTCGTCCACAATGAGCATTTACTGATTATTTTGGTATACGTCAGTTCAACATCTTATGGCACGCGAAAGTTTACGTCTCACCACGAGTGCGGTAATCAAAACTCCCGCCTGGCGCTCTCCGAAAGCCGCCTGCCAACATGAGTGTGGGAGAAAGTCTCGCTGCACTAATGGACTCTCCAGCGCAGCAACTCAGAGGAGGGTGCGCGTCAGCCGGCCTCCCCACTCCTGTAGAACTCGTTTATCCGCCCGTGCATCTGACCTCCTTCTCCGGGAGGGGGAGATTGTGTTTGTGAAAGAGCAACACCACCTCTATCAGTCTCTGCCGCTAGACACGAGATGGACAACAGCAGCGGAAAACGTAAGCGCAAAAATATAACAGTCGAGGAGAAGTCGACAATGTTGAAAGCCTGGCGTCAAGGGCAAGGATTTCAGTGATGTCGCCAGTAGGTGCCACGGTCGACCAGGCCCAGACGTGGGACGCTCTCCTTGACGCCAGCGTGGTGCCTGACTGCGACACTTTCTTGTTGTGCCTTGACTGCGACACGCGGTGACAACCGAAGAGTTTTCAGATGCGGAAATTGTGCCCGCGGTGACGGGCGCGCATGACGACAGTGACGAATGTGTCGACACCCCGGAGCCTAATGTTGGGGAACCCGGGGTATTGACGCCCTCACAAGCGCTCGATGTGACAGACATCGATGTGACAGACAGGAAGTTCATAATGTACATTGGCGTAGCTTTGATTGTGTTTGACCAGACAAACAGAGATAAATGAACCTTCAAACTCTCAATCACTGCAACACCACGCGTACGTGAGATTCGATAAACTTTTCCAGCGAAGGATTCGTGATGCACTCAATATTAGTGACGTGACTTGATATTTGTACAAATTTGTTGTTGGGTGGTTCAGTCAAGTCCTGCTTCGCTTTGGATTACTGTCTGCCCCCTGAGCTTTCTTCGTTCGCTGCAGAACTGGCTGCAAAGTGAACTCCTTGTCGTGACCGAGAGCAAGAAGCTGGAGCACCACCTGGCTTCGCTTATTGAGGAGCGCAAGGCCATCGCCATGGAAATTCACATAGTTGAGAAGCAGCTGAAGGACCCTGACATGGTAGGCACTCAACAATGGGTGACATTTTTTTGTGCTTTTAGCTGATGTATGAACCATTCTGGGTAGCTGTGAAAGTTGACACTACGTACAGCAGAGTTCACTGTTAAAAGGAGGACACTAAACAGAAATATTTTTAGCTACTTCAGCTAACTTCCTTTGGCAAAATTTGTGTTTAGACACTTTGGCTAGCTAGAATTTATTATTTCTACTATTCAATTGTCACTTACGGCAGCCTTTGCAGTGCCAGTGTTGCTTTGTGACATTACCATCACGAGTCAATCGGGCAGCTTCAGTGTTAATTGATACGTATTACTACAGCAGACTCTCTGTAACTCAAGCTCTGCCTAAATTGAACGACCTTCAATATGATTGGCTTCATACTCGAGTTAGGCACCCCCGTTTCAACTTTCACAAAAGAGAACTCCTGGGAACATGTCACTCATATTTTTTTTAATTTCTTGGTTGATTTTAATAAAACTTGGTGTACTCATGCATTGAAATTCCAGTCTGGAATTGAGTAACTTGCAAATGCTCAGCATACCATAAGTTTTGTTCCAGTGCATTTGGAGCATCTATTTTTGTTACACTCCTCTTATTTTACAAATTTCAGATTATTGTGATATGTTGATTTACTTTGTAACGCTGTTTAGACGAAATCTAGCTCCCCATTAGTGGCATGAAATACATTTTAATATTGCATTTTAAAAACTGCACATTGCTTGAAAAACAAATATGCATTTGAAATCAACACGCTATTATCATGAAGTCGCCAAGTTTCATCAAAATCAATCTAAAAAACTAGGAGCAGTGTTCTTTTTTAAAGTAAACATATTTTTCTGGTCCCTTCACGTTCCATTGAAAAAGTGTACTGTTATTCTACAAAATATTGTTTTTGTTCCCCAAGTTTCATTGTTTGTTTTGTTTTTAAAGAGAAACATTTTGCGCAAACACGACTTGTAGAATGTTGAGATTGGGCATTGATTAGTATCTATTTTTTGTATCAGTAAAATCCCATTCAATGCCTCAAAATTTTCTAATCAAATTGCTCCAGTTATCCTTCAGTCCTCAACTGACCATTCTTTTCCATGCCATGCACGTCTTCTTCAGGCGCAAGCAGATCGGGTCGAGCATGATGCACGTCTCCACGAGTTAAAGAGCGCATTGAAAGAACATCATGACGATATTGCCAAGCTCCAACAGAAGATTCTGGATGTAAATCCTGGTGAGTTCAGCAGCCTCACTGTTTCCCATTGTAATACCGAGCTGTACATTGTATGTAGGGACCTGATGACTTTTAAATCCATTTGATGTGTAATATTACAAATCTTCAAACAAGATTTTGTGTAGCTATTTTTATTTAAGAGATGTAGCTTTAGATTGTCTTATCAAGCAAGAGAATTGACGATCAGTAGCGTGGGTGTTAACACGAGGAATGCAAGAAATCGTTACGAGTTATCTTCATGACATGGCATATGGCCAAAGTTTTTTATGTCTTACGTCACTTAGACGTTTTTTTTTACTTCTGCAAATAGTTATTTTAAGTTCGAAGCAAATAGTGAGTTTAGTCGAATAATTTGGAATAGAATTCAAACACTAGTATTAAAAGTTATGAAAAAAATGGGCATATTTATCATGACCTAACTAAAATGTATTTTAAAAACTTAAATAGGGTCTCTATGCAAAGGCTTTTTTTTCTTTCAAAGGAAGTCGAAACAACTTTGAGTAGTGACAGTATTGGACTTTCGGCAGGATGCGAGTCATGACCTGTAAAATACATAACATATTAAATTTATTATATAAGCAAATAAACAGTCATATCAAGCCGTTATTTTGAGCTCAATAAAATGATAAATTCGTTTGAGGGTAATATGTTCAATTAAAGGGGCCCTGCAACACTTCTTCAAGTAGCCATGAAATGAATTCACTAAAGAAGCTTATTGCCTCATGAATTCATTGGTGCAATGACATTTAGAATCCATCCTGTACAAGCAGAGTTGCAAATATTTGTCGCAAAGTGCAATTGCATTCATTCTACCATATGGTGTAGTAGCGCAAATTCACGGGGACGAAGAGGACAAGAAAGCACTACACCATATGGTTAAATGATGTCTCACCAACTAGCCCAGCTCTCAACCCTGCTGTGCATTCTTTCTTCTCATTCCAAAGAAAGTGCTGGAAGGTAAGCAGGGAGGGATGGCACGGGGAAAGCAAACATGTCACCTGCACCTTGTGACCTTTGGCACTTTTTATATTTTTCTTCGAATATGAGGCTTTCAATGCAATCGCCCATGTATGCGTGGACAAGTAGCAGCCTCCGGCGGCAGCCCCCAAGTGGCAACCAAGCGTGCCATGCTCAAATCATTCAAAGGCTGATACAATGGCTGCGACAAGTGATTTTTGAACTTGTGGTGTCGTTTGCAGCGAGAGAGCAATTCTTAGCTGAATTTAAAATTATTTTTTTTACAGGGAGCGTGCTGCGCTATATTTCCCTTGCGTGTTCTCGGTAGCCTTGACTACAGATCGAGAGAATTTTCTGACCATGCTCGAAAAGTGTCACAGGACCCCTTTAAATTTGAAGAAAGGGGGCTGAACAGATTTTTTTTAATAGTTGGTTTCGCGGTTTATCATACCTACACTGCAGTGAAACCACCTCTAAAGGCAGTTACATGCGGACTAATGTACACTTATTCGTTCATCGTGGGTATTTCGAAATATTTTAATAATATAAATTTGAATCAAAGCAAATTCAAATTCTCTACTATTCGTTCAAATATTTGAAGCATTTTAATATTCACACAAGCCTAGACGTTTTGTAATGTGATGTGGTTACATGACACTGCTTGGTCAGAGATTCCCCAATCAGAGATGTAACTCAAACCTTGATATAACGTACCCGGATATAAGGAAATATTGGTTATAACAATGTAAATGAAAAATGGTCTTGCAGTAAATATAGTGCTAAGAATAAACCTGTATAGCGAATTTTTTCCCCTGCCACGGTGTTCAGTGAGTAAGGTACTCAGCTGCTGACCCGCAGGTTGCGAAATCAAATTCCGGCTGCGGCGGCTGCAATTTCGGTGGAGGGCAAAATGCTGTAGGCCCGTGTGCTCAAATTTGGGTGCACGTTAAAGAACCCTATGTGGTTGAAATTTCTGGAGCCCCCCACTACGGCATATCTCATAATCATACCAAAGTAACCACGCATTCCTGGTCGGCATACAATGAGACGTATATTGCGGATATTCCAGGCGTCCATCGAATGTCCACGAATGCACCCTGTACGTCGGAATGACGTACATCGGATGCACAAAGGTGACAAAGCCAACATGAACATTGACAGGCTCTTCAGAGGATATATATACACACATTATATATACACACATTATATATATATATATATATATATATATATATATATATATATATATATATATATATATATATATATATATATATATATATATAGATAGATAGATATATATATATATATTGTGAAGAAGAAAACGCATCGTTGGCAAGCAACATCGATCGCCTCCGCTTGGGTACTGGGTCCTGGGCTTCCCTCGCTCGGCTCGTGCTGATCATCGCCGGCATGTAGCGTAAGCGGTGCAGAAAGGGGGTTGACAGGTGGACGAAAATATTGCTTCGACCAGCAGTGACGTCAAGTGTAGAAGCAAAGAAACGGCTCTACGGCTCATGAAAATGTCGGAAGGTGTAAACATTACAGTAAAATCAGGTTCTCTTCTCCGTGTAGAAGATACCACTTCTCCCCACTCGGCGCCCGAAGCGCACCACCCGTGGTGGTGTAGCAAAGTGGGAGAAGAACCGTACGCCGCTATCCCAATAGCGGCTATTGGCCTGCTGGACGCTTGACGAGGAAGCAGAAGCAACGCTGAAGAAGTTTTAGATGGCTGAGAAAAACTTGTATTTACAGATTTTACAAAACAATGGACATCAATGTTACAAAAAAAAGGAAAAGAAAAACAACTTGGAAATGAACCGACTTCTGTCGGGCGACCCTTCGGGGTTCGGCGGAGCCGATGGTGCCTAACACCGCAAGCTCGGTTCAGAACGCCCGGCGGAGCCACGGGGCCTCTTCTTATCTCTTCCTGGCGCTCCGCCCTTACCACCATCTCGGCACATAATCACTTGCTTGTCCTCTGATTGGACAGTACACTGGGTACATTAAAAAAAACGCCACGAGGATCCCGCCTTCGTGCACGTGGGACTTATGCACTCTCCCCAAACCACACAACAACCAAAACGTAAATAAAACAAAACTAGAAAAAGCATAGAGGCCAGGGCCAGCTTCGCGGCGCACAATTATTTAGACAGAGCTAGCTGTACTCGGTAGTGCGGCCATAGGGCGATTTCTCTCTACCACGTCAATTTCTTGACAACGGGGCTATAATCCTTTTGCCTCTGTGCGCCGTACGAGGAACCGCTCGCTGACCGCGCATATTTCTGCTTACGAGTTCCTTTGCCCAGATAAACGGGGATGTAGTCGAAGACATGCCCGATTCAACAATAGGAACCCAGGCGTCGAACGGGCGACCGTCACCATTTCCCGTGTCGCGAGCCCGCTTCTGAGAGTCACTGGACCAAAGCCGGCCCGGCAGAAAAAGGTCGTCGGTGACTTCCGAGTTTTCGCAACGCGCGCTGCCGATTTTGCAGGCGCGCAAACAGTACGTGGCCGGGCCATACGCCGAACCGATGCGAGGAGTCACCGCGGTGCGCGGGGTCTCGGAAGAGGCTCGTTGATGCGCCGACTGCCAGTTCCGAGAGGCAATTAGGGGGCCGTCGCAACGACGTTTACAATCTCAACCCTTTCGTTGCCCGGGTTGGTTCCCTTTTCTTTGAGTTAGTAGTAACTGGAAACGCTCGACGGTCGACAAAGCAGGGCAATATGCTGGCGCCGCGTGTCTGCGCCCGTGGCAAAACCGGTCGGTCGCGCTTCAACCGCTTGTCACTCAAGCAACGCTGGCAGCCCGCGGCTGACATGCCTTCTTAAGCTTACGCCGCAAAGCAAATAAAAGCAAACAAAAATTGCCGCGCTACGAATTCTTACCGCGGTCCTACACCCCCCATCCAAGACTTCGCAACAACTTGCGTACAGTGTTGCCGAAGTAAACCCACACACAAAAAAAACGGACCGCGCTCAACCAGTGGGTGTACGGTGGGTTAACAGCTACTGCCAGCGGCCGGGGTGTCCCACCCACTACGCAGTGGTCACGCTGCACCTGGCCGGCAGTAGCATGCGCAAATTCTCTCCTGCAAAGAAAGCGCGCAAAGAGCCCCACTTGGTCTCGGTGCTCAAAAAAAAAACACACACACAATGAGACAAACCAATCTCCAGCGCCAGCTGACATGACAAAGCTACTTGGTGAGCTGCCCTGCTCTCTTAATATAGCGAGCCTATTCCAAACATCATGCGGCTGAAACGCGGTATCTAGTAGCCCCGACCAAACATGCCAGAGCTGCTCGCTCCA
Source organism: Rhipicephalus annulatus (assembly GCA_013436015.1). Classification (NCBI taxonomy): domain Eukaryota; kingdom Metazoa; phylum Arthropoda; class Arachnida; order Ixodida; family Ixodidae; genus Rhipicephalus; species Rhipicephalus annulatus. The sequence goes on from WOVY01013961.1 coordinate 18,199, forward strand.
CGCGCCTTTCCACCAAACGCTTATGATGCATGCAACATCTCACATTCCCTGCCGTGGGTAATTTTTTGCACACTCTGCAAGAGTTTTCATTAACATGACACACACTGCAACACATGCCCCAGCACATTTGGGCGCTGTTGCCCCACCCAACATAATAAAAAAAAACGCAACAAAAAATATTGGCACGTAAAAGCAAACAGACACCACACGCAGTTCACACCACTACACTTGGTAATTGTCACACACTGTTGTATGATGTTCAAAAGTTCCATCATCATTCTGAAGTGTTATTGCCGTGTTTGCACCATAAATCCATCACTTAGTCCCGTGGCACATAACACTCGTTCCCCCTCCTTCACTGATCGCGGCTGCGGGGCTTTCAGGCTACTGCACCTCCTCCCAGTATTGGTTTGTCAGCCGAGAAAGCGCGTCTGCATTAGCATGTGCTGTACCCTTTCTGTGTTGCACTACCACGTCGTAGCGCTGCAAAGCCAATGCCCAACGTATCAATTTGGCCCCTTGTGGCGAAGCTTGAGTGAGGTACGCGAGTGGATTGTGGTCGGAGACGACAAAGATTTTGGCCCCGAATACCCAAGTGTCGAACTTTTTGAGTCCCCAAATGACACCAAACGCCTCGCGTTCTATCGTAGACCATTTCATCTGAGCAGGCGTGAAGCGATGACTGGCAAAAGCAATAGGGCACTCGGTACCGTCATCGGCCATTTGGGCCAAACAAGCTCCCACAGCGATAGCGGAAGCGTCCGTAAAAAGCCAAAACGGCTTGTGAATGTCTGGAGTGGTTAATTCAACAGCGCTGCACAGGGCACCCTTGAGTTTTGCAAATGCCTCGTCGGCCTCGGGCGTCCAAGGGATGTGGTTAGGAACATGTTTAGCCGTCAATTGGGTAAGGGGCTTGGCAATGCCAGCAAAATTGGGTATGTAACCCCGGTAATACCCGCACAGACCTAGAACACTCCTTAACTCTTTTTTATTCTGGGGTACTTGCAGCCCCTCAATAGCCGCGAGCTTGCTGGGGTCCGGACCGTGCTTTCCCGATCCCACAATATGTCCGAGGTAGCGGATAGACGCGCACGCCACCTGACATTTTTCCATGTTAGCTACTAGACCTACGGACGTTAGGGCGGAGAACACAGCGTGGAGGTGCCGGACGTGCTCCTGTAGGGACCTGCTGAAAACCGCAATGTCATCCAAGTAGGCACAAGCATACGCCTCATGGGGTGCTAACAGCTGGTTCATACTTCGCTGAAAGCTGGCTGCCGCATTCCTGAGCCCAAACGGCATTACCCTCCACGCAAACTGGCCTAGGTGCGACACGAACGCAGTCAAGCGCTGTGACCCCTCCGCTAAGGGAACTTGCCAGTAGCCTCGTCGGAGATCAATGAGAGTTATATAACTAGCCTGACCTACATTCATAATCAGTTCTTGCGGGAATCCCATCGGGAATGCGTCTGGTTCGGTTATGGCATTTAAGCTTCGGTAATCGACACACAGGCGCACCGTGCCATCTTTCTTTGGGACGCACACAAGGGGGTGAGCAAATGGACTTTCGCACCGGTATATTAAACCCAGCTCGAGCAGTTCCGCTATCTGTTTTGAAACCTCGTCCTTCAGGGCCACTGGCATGCGGTAAGGGCGGCTACGTTTCGGCGTAGCCCCTTGCATAAGCCTTATCTTATGTTCGCCGACTTGCGCGATCCCCACTTCTCTGCTAAATAAGGCCGCATGGCGTTCAAACACCTCCCGTACTAACACTCTCTCATGGGGCTGCAAATGAGCCAAGCTACCCGCCGATAGGATAGATGCTCTGTCGTGCGAGGAGACAGGACGCGGCACGTATTCCACCTCCCCGAACTCGTGGTCGTCATGGAATATGACACCAATGCCAGCGACCCGGCACGTGTACGGGCGCAGGTGGTTGGCATGCACTAGCATACGCTTACCCGCCGGCGTCTCTAAGTAATAGGAGTGTTGGCGGTACTTTCCTGTGATCCTGCACGGACCTACCCATTTCGGTTGCATCTTACCGGAACGGTTGCTATCAAAAACAAGCACCTGCTCCCCAAGTTGAAACTCCTTTTCTTTCGCACGAAGGTTGTATTGCGTCGCGTACGCCCTCTGTTGTGTAGTTGCGGTCACGTTAGCAGCTTCCGCGGCTATCTCCAACTGTTGCTTCAGTTTTCGCATATACTCCGCCGGCTTGTCTGCCACAGTCGCGGGCATTTCCTGTTCTCCCGTCCAAGCCCTCTGTAGGATCGCGAGCGGACCGACGGGTTTTCTGCCGTACATCATCTGGAACGGGGACACGCCCGTAGTGTCGTGAGGAACTTCTCTATATGCCCACAGTAGAAGTGGCACGAACTTGTCCCATTGTCGCCCCTGTTCAGATATCACATGGAATAGCATGTTTTTGAACACTCTGTTCCACCGTTCGACCGCCCCGTTGCTTTCCGGGTGCTCCGGTGTCGAAAACCGAGGGGAACAGCCGAGGCGCGTCAGGAATTCGCGGGTCAGCGCGGCGGTGAAATTGGTCCCGCAATCTGAACATACTACCTCTGGTATACCGCTGCGGCTGAAAATTTCCAACATTGCGTCGCAGGTAGCTTTAGCTGTCAATGATTTGAGACATATGACCTCGGGCCAGCGGGTGCAGAGATCTATCATGCACAACGCGTAGCGGTGGCCGCGAGTTGTCGGCGGCTCAATTGGTCCTATGACGTCGATATTGACTTTCTGAAAGGGGTATCGGGGCCTTACGAGGGGCGCTATGGGAACTCTGTCTGTCTGCCTCCTGTCAGCCCTGATCTGGCACGAGTGACAAGAATTGCAGTAGTCTCGGACGTCCTTTTCTATACCTGGCCAAAAAAAACTAAGTTTAATTCTCGCTTTCGTCTTACGAAACCCCAGGTGTCTGCCCCAATACGACTCATGCGCCAGGTTGAGCACATCAGCCCGCCGGGTGGTCGGCAAAACTAACTGCTTGATCGGTTGACCCAGTACCTGTTCTCGGTGATACAGCAACCCGTCAATCACCAGCATTCCACCTCGCCCTTCCGCGGCGTCTCTCCATGCCCGGCCCAACGTTTCGTCACTCTTTTGTTCCTCACGCAACGTCTCGAAATCGCCCCTCTCGCCACTTGCGCCACCTTGCGACACGCAACTTGCCGCGTTCTCGACGGTGTGTGGTGTTTTCTCTCTAGCGTTACGCTCTCCTTCTGTCTCCATCCGAACCGGCCCTAATTCTCCCTCCTCTACCTCCACGGCTGTAACCACCTCTTCCTCCCGGGTGCGTTCGACCTCGCTGGGCTGTAGTACGCTTCCCTGCGCTGACCGCGGATAATCCGGAGTCGGTCTACTCTGCTCTACTACTCTCCCATCTAGCTTTGCGGCCGCCTCTCGTTCGTCGGAGAAGTTTTGGGGGGATAGTGTCGTGCCCTGTTCGTTGTATTCACACTGGCTCTGTTGCAACGCGGGCCAATCGCTCGCCGAGAGCAGGCATTCACTCACGCTTAGTTTATCCGTGACCGCACACAAGACCGGTGTGGCCTGTGAAACTTCGGCGAATACCGGTTGCCCCTGTTTCAGCGTTAGCGGGAGCTCTACTAGTTTGGCCTCGACTCGTTCACCAAATGCTGCCCGGAGGCTTACGCGGCCATGGGCCTGAATAAATTCTTCAGGAACCACGCTTTCCTGCACTACCGTAATCTCGGCGCCCGTGTCTACTATTGCATTCAAAGTTTTATCTTTGCAATTCAGAGTTACCTTCCACAAGCGGTCGGCCTGCGTTACCTTATCTAGGCAGACTCGAGCAGTGAGTTTATCATTTCCCTCCGAAGCGCTAGGATTCGGCGCCACCCTTTCAAGATAGTGCGGGCAGTTGAGTCTAATATGTGTGTTCGATCCACACTCAAAACATCCCGTTTTCCTTGGTTGCCTAGCTGAATTATAGGAACCCTTCGGTCTCGTGTTCGAACCCTGACTCGGGCCCGATGGGCTGCTACTCTGTTGGTCGGTCGTCTTTTCTACCCCTTTGCTGCTGGCGTTACGCGGCTGTCCTTTCTGCGCTTCCGCACTGCCGTTCGCGTCTTCAAAGGTGTGCAAGAGCCTTGCAATTTCTGTGCTTTTGTACCACGCTGCACCCTCACGTAACCTCAAGTATTTTAATGCCTCTTCAGACAACACGGTCTTCAATTGGTCCACTACCAGTAGTTCCAAAAGCTCCGTGAAGGTGGACACGTCTCTTGACGCCACATAAAAATTTAAGTAGCTGCCCAACCTTGTTGTAAAACTTTTCCACGTCTCTGTTTTTCGTTTACGTGCCCCTGTGAATTTCTTTTGGTATTCTAAGGGAGACAGCTTCAGTTCATCAAGCACTACTTCCTTCACGGTCTCATAGTCCCGATGTTGGGCGGGTGTGAGCCGAGTTGACAAATACTCTATGCGCTCAGCCACGAGTGGAAAGACTATTTGTCCCCAATAACTTCGAGGTACCTCATATGCCTCCAGAGTGTGCTCCACTGACTCGAACCAAATTGGGACCTCCGCGTCTGCGGGAAATTTCGGGAAGGCACCCACTAACAATTTGGCGTATTTGCGCCACTCAGTGTTGGAGCAGCGCTCAAATGTTCTGCCAGCATCACTCACGCTACCCGATGGGCTTGCCGGACGTAATTTAGCGAGCTCTAACTCCAACTCCATTTGCCGGCTTCGTTCGCGAGCCATCTTAAAATCATGATCTGCTTGGTCTCGTGCCGTCCAAGGAACGTCACCACTCCCATCCTCACTCGCCCCATCGCCACCCTCCATCCTGCTGAAAGCGGTGCTAGCCTGTTTGCCCCGCAACAACAATACAGCAATGAGAAAGGGAACTCACGTTAGCTCGGTCCCGTTGTCGTGGCGTCGCTCTGGCTTGTTGCTGCAGGCTTCTGGTCGATGCTCCACCTCGTCGTGGACGCGCCTTTTGGGTGTTGAGAACTCGTTCAAGGACCGCTTTGACCCAGTCACTCCCTCGATGTCTTCCGGGAACACCAGGCTATCTGCAGCTTCCAGCTGCCGCAGCTACTTGCTGCAGTGTCTGTCCGTTGGTCTGGTGCCACTTGGCGTCTTCATCTGTACTTCGTCTTTCCTCTCAGCCAGCTTCTTCCTTTTTCAACTCCGTCCACAGCAAGCCAATCCTGCTCGACTGCGCCAGTAAAATCAGGTTCTCTTCTCCGTGTAGAAGATACCACTTCTCCCCACTCGGCGCCCGAAGCGCACCACCCGTGGTGGTGTAGCAAAGTGGGAGAAGAACCGTACGCCGCTATCCCAATAGCGGCTATTGGCCTGCTGGACGCTTGACGAGGAAGCAGAAGCAACGCTGAAGAAGTTTTAGATGGCTGAGAAAAACTTGTATTTACAGATTTTACAAAACAATGGACATCAATGTTACAAAAAAAGGAAAAGAAAAACAACTTGGAAATGAACCGACTTCTGTCGGGCGACCCTTCGGGGTTCGGCGGAGCCGATGGTGCCTAACACCGCAAGCTCGGTTCAGAACGCCCGGCGGAGCCACGGGGCCTCTTCTTATCTCTTCCTGGCGCTCCGCCCTTACCACCATCTCGGCACATAATCACTTGCTTGTCCTCTGATTGGACAGTACATTGGGTACATTAAAAAAAACGCCACGAGGATCCCGCCTTCGTGCACGTGGGACTTATGCACTCTCCCCAAACCACACAACAACCAAAACGTAAATAAAACAAAACTAGAAAAAGCATAGAGGCCAGGGCCAGCTTCGCGGCGCACAATTATTTAGACAGAGCTAGCTGTACTCGGTAGTGCGGCCATAGGGCGATTTCTCTCTACCACGTCAATTTCTTGACAACGGGGCTATAATCCTTTTGCCTCTGTGCGCCGTACGAGGAACCGCTCGCTGACCGCGCATATTTCTGCTTACGAGTTCCTTTGCCCAGATAAACGGGGATGTAGTCGAAGACATGCCCGATTCAACAATAGGAACCCAGGCGTCGAACGGGCGACCGTCACCATTTCCCGTGTCGCGAGCCCGCTTCTGAGAGTCACTGGACCAAAGCCGGCCCGGCAGAAAAAGGTCGTCGGTGACTTCCGAGTTTTCGCAACGCGCGCTGCCGATTTTGCAGGCGCGCAAACAGTACGTGGCCGGGCCATACGCCGAACCGATGCGAGGAGTCACCGCGGTGCGCGGGGTCTCGGAAGAGGCTCGTTGATGCGCCGACTGCCAGTTCCGAGAGGCAATTAGGGGGACCGTCGCAACGACGTTTACAATCTCAACCCTTTCGTTGCCCGGGTTGGTTCCCTTTTCTTTGAGTTAGTAGTAACTGGAAACGCTCGACGGTCGACAAAGCAGGGCAATATGCTGGCGCCGCGTGTCTGCGCCCGTGGCAAAACCGGTCGGTCGCGCTTCAACCGCTTGTCACTCAAGCAACGCTGGCAGCCCGCGGCTGACATGCCTTCTTAAGCTTACGCCGCAAAGCAAATAAAAGCAAACAAAAATTGCCGCGCTACGAATTCTTACCGCGGTCCTACAATTACCGTAGCATCGTTATAGTCATCGCAGCAAACCGGGACAACGGCAAGAGAGGCTGGCGGAATTTCAGTGTCGTCACGCATGACAAGTTTCGGCGACCGCTCAAGGGTTTCGTGCAAAGGTTCGTCACACAGGTGCGAAAATTGAACTTCAGCGCGTGCGCAGTCGATGATGGCATGATGATTTGACAGAAAGTCCCACCCGAGGATAACGTCATGCGAGCACACCGAAAGGACGATGAACTCGACAACGTACATAGAGCCTTGGATGAATATGATGGCCGTACAGGTGCCGAGAGGTCGAACTGGTTGTGCGCTAGCTGTACGAAGCGATAGTCCAGAGAGCGGCGTGGTCACTTTGCGTAGGGAGCGGCAGAGCTGGGCGGCTATAACAGAAACGGCAGCACCTGTGTCGACGAGGGCAAAGGTAGAAACACCATCGACAGATATGGCAACGACGTTAGCTGGTGAAGTGCGAGGACTTGAGCATCGACGACGGCGCAGTTCTTGCCTCTGGAACTGCGGCGTTCAGTTTTCCCGGTTGGAGGAAGCGGGTCTAGGACGCATTCGGGACAGTGATCCCTGCGAGAAGACGGGGAGGGGGGGAGAGTGAGTCTGAGGTGAGGGCTGGGGTGACCGAGACTCGGGAAGGTTAGTGTATCCATACTGCGGTGAGGGATAGGGAGCAGGTATGTGCATGGGCTGTGGGTCATACGGTAACGGCCGAGTAGCGTCGTGGAGTGGTTGGAAGTGACGGCGACAATATCGTGCCACGTGTCCTGGAGTACCACAGGCGTAGCAGATCGGTCGATTGTCAGGAGTGCGCCAGGAGTTGCTGACTCGTGGTGCGGCCCAAGGTGTCGAAAAAGGGGCGTAGTGGGGAGCAGCTGAAAACATGGGGGGCAAATGCTGCTTGCGGGGTCTGCTGCGTACCACCTGGGCATACGTAAGAGGCGCGGCCACGGGCTGCATAGCCGGTGCATGGGCAACAGGCATGGCCACAGGCTGCTGGTGGGCAGCGACGAGAACAGCCTGAGCTACCTCTTCAGCAATAACGTCGCGGAGTGGTGAGGGCAGACGAGAGGAGGGCGGCTGCTGCGTGAAGGGAATCAACGACAGTTGCCGAGCTACTTCTTCACGCACGAAGTCTTTAATCTCTTGCAGGGTTGGTGAGTGGTCGGGAACGGAAGTGAGACTGGAGAGCGAGTCGGCGTGTGAGGAAAATGGCCGAGTCAGATCGCGCTGCTTGCTCAACTCGTCGAAACTTTGACACAAAGTGACAAGTTCCGCAACGGTGGCAGGATTACGGGCCAGGAGCAGCTGATATGCACCGTCATTTATCCCTTTGAGCATGTGTTGAATCTTCTCCGACTCGGGCATGGTGGTGTTCACACGGTTGCACAGACCAATAACGTCTTCGATGTAGCTGGTGAAAAATTCCGTTGGCTTTTGTGCGCGAGTCCGCAAGCGTTGTTCGGCTCTGGACTTGCGGACAGCGGGTCGGCCAAAAACGTCAGCAAACAACGTTTTAAAAATGGAAAACGTCGTAATGTTGTTTTTGTGGTTGTTTTACCTCACTGACGTGGCCAAAATGTGGTATAAGATGACGTTAGTCATTTGTCCGCGTCATCCCACTTGTTGTTTGCGCTCACCAGTTCGTAGTAAGCGAACCAGTCTTCCACGTCGGTCTCTTAAGCTCCGCTAAAGACCTTGGGCTCTCGCAAACGAAGGACGCCGGGGTTGCTGGGGGATGGAGTGAAAGAGCCAGGTTGCGCGTTGTTGGTAGCCATGATGGGAGGTAGCGTTCGGTTGCGCAGCTCCAGGTTTAGGCGACGGCGAATGGCAGCACCCAGGTTCAGGCGACGGGGAATGTCAGCACCCTCCACCAATTAAAAAAGGGTTTATTGGCGACTGTTGCGACGGTGGTCCTCAGATGAAACACGATCGGGAAAGAGCAACGGTCAAGCAGATGCCGGCGATGATCAGCACGAGCCGAGCGAGTGAAGCCCAGGACCCAGTACCCAAGCGGAGGCGATGTTGCTTGCCAACGACGAGTTTTCTTTTTCACAATATATATATATATATATATATATATATATATATATGTGTGTGTGTGTGTATGTGTGTGTGTATATGTGTGTGTGTATATATGTGTACACACACACACACACACACAATGTAATTCAAACTCGAAGGGGCCCGAAAGCTTTTTCAAGCTCTCCATTCAGTGGCGCATGTGCATTGAGCTAACACACGAGGGGGAAGTTCCAGAAGACTTACATTTATTCTCAAATCACAGGACGTCCATTAATAATTGAAGTAATCGGTGATGCTTGTCTGCACACGTTTGGCTTGCAGCGAGTCAATCAATTTTGCACGCAGCTTGCAAAGCATTTTTACTTCCGCTTCAGCATTCTCCTGGCAAGAAAAGTTCCGCGCGGAAATGTCCAGCGCCGACACTTTTTAAAGACGACGACAATGACTGCGTAGGGGAGCCTCTCGCAGCGGCAGCATGGCCAGCACGAGACAAGAAAGGAGGAGCGTGTCCACGCGGAGAGAAGCAGATCAGCATTTGAGAGTGAACAAACACTCCACGGCAGTTTTTTTATGTTCTTTTTGCGAGTGTTGTAAAAGGAGATGGGCTACGTGGCAGGGACGAGAAAGTAGGAAGCGTGGCATCGTCGCGTGAGAGACCCCCCCTTCCCCCCTCAAGGTGCAGAGCCATGCTCCCGCAAGGAGCAAGGGCTGCAGAAAAGAGTGCCTTTTTCCTTTGCTTCAACCACACAATCATTCAACCCAGCGACAGCTCTCTTTTGATCTCTCTCTCTCCTCGCACGCGGTGTTCGAAGGAGAAGAGTCTTGTGGCAGGGACGGAAAAGGGAGAAGCGAAACACAGGCACGTTGCAGATCGGCATTTGAGAGAGAGCAATCATTCCACAGCGGCCTTTTCTTTCCTTTTCATTTCCTTTGCGCACAGCGTTCAGGTGTCACAGGTGCGGCTGCAAAATTGGGTGGGGGGGGGGGCTGAGAGCATTTTCGGAGAGCGGTATGTTCGAATTAACCGTCGCAAGTGCTTGAGGCAGCAATTGCTTCTTTATGGGTTTATTAACTTATTAGCAACAAACCTAACTCGCACGTCTTTATAGCAATGTTATTCTAGTAACCACAATATGTCCATACAGACAAGCACAGGAAAAATAATGGGTGTAGCACATGCTTCTAAAGAAGATGCACAGGCACTGACCACGTGCTCGTCTTAAATTGGTTAATAGCAAGCAATATGCGAGCAAATGAACAACTCCAAACATGCCACGTATTAGCAGGGCTTATACAAATGGACAAAGTTAACGTGTGACAAGAACATATAAATGTCCGATATGAGACAAAGATGTAACACATGGCCTTATCTGTGCCTTGCGAGTGATCAGGGTTGCTGCTGCTTGCCACGGTAATTTCTGTCGAAAACAATGGTGGACTCGTGCTGCGTTTTGGTGTGTCTTGTAGAAAAGCAATCCTTCATAACTTTACATGTTGCTGTTGATGTCCTCATCAGCGCACTTGAAAAAAAAAATTGCCTTCTGCCGCTCGGAGCCTCGAAGCGGGCTCAGCGTTCATATGTGTGATGCAACACGAACAACCTGCTGGTCAAGCAGGTTTCAGGACAATAGGCACAATGGCGCGCATTTCCTTCCAATACATCCGGAGGGGCTCAGCTAGCATGACGTGTACGTTTGAGGAGTTTGAGCAACTGTGGTGCACCGCTTGTTGAAAAGTGTCGAGGCTGGCACATGAAAGTTTGCCTACATGACGACTGCTATGACGTACTCGATCCGCATTTTTGTCAGTTCACATGCCATAATAGTAACACTAAATACATGGTTTCTTATGACATACGAAACGCTTGTTGGATCAATCAGGTTTTTTTGCCTCGAGAAGCAAAATTATTTGGAATCCTGGGTTCAAATGCGTGTGTGTGCCAAAGTTTAAATGTTCTCATCTGGGATTATGCAGATCAAATATATTTCACTACATTCTAATTTTACAATAGTTGATAAGCAAATGCACATATCCTTGGCATGTCTTATATGGACAGCCAGTCAACGTTCCAAGCTTAATGTTCGGTCAGACATCCAATTCGGACGTTCAAAAAAACAGCCACACAAGACATGGCTTTTTCACAGTATGTCCATTGGCTATCTGTGTTGGATATCTATACGACCGTATATTTGTATTTATAATGGACAGCCAGAGGATATTCATGGTTACATCGGTATGGTGGTTTTGAAACTTAAAACTCTACATATAAATCTATCTACCGAATTTTCGGATATAACAAATGTATTTTTGTGCAAAATACAGCTTTGTTATAATGAGGTTTGGGTGTAGTTCAAAAAATGAGCAGCAGAAGGCTTTCGGAGGGTAAGATTAATACATTGACTGAAATGGCTTCCACCTTAGTCTAAGGCTGTTGCGAAAGGAAAAGTTTTGTGACCAGACTTCTGTAACATCACTCATTGTCTTGGCCACTCTAGTTCGCTCAATTTACTTTCTTTGTGCATTTGATTTCTATCAGGAATACCGTCCAGTGCCTGCGGTTACTTATGTGCAATAACTTCCTCGGTTTGGTCGTAAATTGGCCCTTGGCAGTTGATTCAATGTTCAAGAGCCATAATGCACATGCCAGCTGACCCATTAACATCATTTTAGATGCGGAAGCATCTTATACTCGCGCCTTGTAGTGCGCCGTCCGCGCCGTCCGCACCGCTTCTTGAACATTCGACAGCTGACGCGCGCGCATGCGCCGTCGCGCCGTCGCCCACCATCTGTGCCGCGCGCGCTTCTCCTTCGAGAACATTCGACAGCTGACAGCGCATACGCCGTCGCGCCGTCGCCATCTGTGCCGCGCGCGCGCTTCTCCTTCGAGAACATTCGACAGCTGACAGCGCATGCCCCGTCGCGCTGTATATATACTCAAGGTCGGCGCTCGCTCGCTCAGTTGCCGCTCGTCCGTTGGTTTGTACGGCGCGTCGACGTCCGAAGTCGCCGTGAAATGAGTGCCAACGAATCCACAAACACAATGATCGACGTCCCTTCGACCAGCGCCGCCCTTTCGCATACGTGTGTACGTGTTCACTCATTTAACACCCCCTCCTACAACCACGTTAACCAATTTAGCCATCGACCCAAGTAAGTCGCAATTTAACACCCCATTTCACAACCACGTTAACCAATTTAGCCATCGACCCAAGTAAGTCGCACTTTAACACCCCGTTAACCAATTATATGCTCCGCATCCTCCTCAGTGTTCCCCCGAGGGAAGCTGCGGGTAATTTTTTTACTTGACATTGGGGAATATTGCATACTCATGCTAGAAGGACACACTGGGCAAGTGCGCAGTGTGCTGCACCTCCAGCTATGACCCTTATCAGGACGGTTGTAAAAATTATTCGGAGATCCTATGGTATTGCAGCTCACGTAGCCCCTAAGTATCTTCGGAACACCAATCCGTGCGAAGAAATTAGTGAATCAAATACAATTCTTTTCTCCACAGACCGACATCTAAAGAACATCGCCTCAAATGTGACGGACATCACTGAGAGCCGGGCCATCGTAAGAAGTCTCTTCGAGATGGTGAGCCTGCCTTTGGTTGCGTCAAATTATTGTGCAGTGAACTAAAAGCACTGTCGCTCTTTTTTTTACAAAAAATAATGTTTCTTGTTAATTTTTTGCTAGCAGGTAATCTTTACTTTTAATATGTTGCACTATCACAGTGATGAAAGGAAATACCTATTCCTGCACTCGTTTCAGTTTATCTTCTTGGCCGTCCTGCTTCACATTGTAGAACGGCCTCCACCAAAAATCTGTTGATAAAAAATGTATGCATCCTTGAAAAAGAGACCAGAATATGTTTCCAGCTTGGATTTGGTAGAAGAGTTCATTGGAATTTATAATTGGCATTTAGTAACTATGTATACCTGCTAGCCTTTACCACATCAGTTATCTTGAACTTCAGCATGGTGTGTGCTTTTATTGAAGATAGACTATTCTCTCATTTATATATTTATATACAGGGTGTCCCACATAACTTGAGCCAAGCATTTGAAAATTGCACTTCAGTGGCGCATTGAACCGAACGTGTATTTCCCGCACTAGCCTGTAGGTACTCAGGCTTTTTTTTATTTTTCCCCATAATAATTATTTTATTTTTAATTACCCATATTTAATTAGGGGCTGGAAACCCAAAATATGAACACTGAGATGTAGAGCACTTTCAGAAACCACTGACTAAATTGTTTCTTGTACGATATGTTTAGCGCTGTTCTTTTTTTCGCGTTGTAAAGAAAGCCTGTAGCAGTGCTCTCGTGGTCGTCACACAGCTTCTTTTCACAATTCGCGGGCTTTCTTTACAATTTGGAAAAAATAACAGCGCGCCCCGCCCCGGTGGTCTAGTGACTAAGGTACTCGGCTGGTGACCCGCAGGTAGCGGGATCGAATCCCGGCTGCGGCGGCTGCATTTCCGATGGAGGCGGAAATGTTGTAGGCCCGTGTGCTCAGATTTGGGTGCACGTTAAAGAACCCCAGGTGGTCAAAATTTCCGGAGCCCTCCACTACGGCGTCTCTCATAATCGTGTGGTATCAAAAATAACAGCGCGAGACGTATCGTACAGGAAACAATTTAGTAGGTGTTTTCTGAAAGTGCTTTACATCTCGGTGCACATATTTTGTGTGTCCAGCCTGTACTTCAAAAATAGGCGAATAAGAATTGCTAATAAATCAGTATGTACAGAAATAAAAAATAGCCAGAGTACCTACAGGCTAGTGTGAGTAGTATGCGTTTGGTTCAATTCGCCTCCTAAGTGCCTTTCACTATGAAATTCTTAGCTCAAGTTATGTGGGACACCCTCTATATTTATATATATTTATATATTTTCATATTTATATGAGGAAAGTACAGGGCCCACGTGCTTGCCAATAAATTTTCGTGTCACCTGTAGTGCTCAAGATTGGGTAAAATTTTCATTGTTGGAGAATATCTGCTTTATATTTACATTTTTTGTTCATTTACTTTGTGTCAGGGCAGCACACATATGCATGCTCATTTATGATTCATTGGTAAAATGAAGAGTGGAGAACATTCGGCATACATTGTTGGTTTTTGTGTGTGTGTGGGGGGGTCACTTTGGTCTGGTGGCTGAGGTACTCGACTGCCGACTCGCAGGTCACGGGATCGAATCCCGGCTGCAGCAGTTGCATTTTTGACGGAGGTGAAAATGCTGTAGGCCTGTGTGCTCAGATTTGGGTGCACGTTAAAGAACCCCAGGTGGTCGAAATTTCTGGAGCTTTCAACTACGGCGTCCTTCATAATCATATGGTGCTTTTAGGATGTTAAACCCCACATATCAAATCAAAACCCCACATATTAATCAATCAATCCTGTGTGTGTGTGCGTGTGTGTGTGGTCAAGTGGTCTGAATCGTACAAAAAAACTTGCTCATTATTCCATGCTTCAAACCCAATACACACGTTGCAATCAATACCTCTTCTCTTTGCTGCTGTTTTTGCCCTTATTGAATGCTGGTCTACATTTTGTCATTGCATAAGCTTCCAAAGTTTTCCCGCTCTATTTATAAAATAGTGGAAGCACTCACATTAGCTTCCCAAAGTTTACGTAAATTTTTCAAATATTTATGTGGTTTTGAATTTTATGAATACTTATTTCACTTTTTATGCTACCTTTTTGAGGGTTGAACCTTTAGCAAATCGAATATTTAATTACATATGATAGTGCAATGGCTCTAGCATTAGCGGTTTTGTTCTGAGAAACTGCCTCTGGAACATTGTGTATGTGCATATTGCCTCTATTCACTTTTTGTTTCAGTATTGCTATGCCTAGTGTTTCAGTGTGATGTATTATAAAGGTGAGTGCTGTCTGAAGTTTGTTTGGCAGCAGGAACCCTAGTGAGACTCGCAACCCTGTAGTCCTCCTCCCCGTCCTCTTGATTGATAAAAAAAGCATTGGATCTGAATAGATGCGCAACCATCCAAAGTTCATATTTAGTGCATTTGTACTGCACCCTGGAGTATTCTTCTATTTGCCTTCACTTGGCTGGCTTGTACCACCGGCACTGTAGGAGTTTGACTACAAAATTCACCACCAGGGAAAACTAAAGCACAATAGAAGTCTGTATTTTGTCTAGCAGTGTACGTTGACTTCGAAATTCCCCATCAGGGAGGACTAAAGTGCAATAGTAGTCCGTATTTTGTGTAGCAGTGTAGGTACCTAATTTTCTTCTATGGATAATTGATATCAGTACTCATTGTAACGGAGGTTCAGCCATATCTGCAGAGTGACGCATCTCTACTTCCTGCAGCTTGTGGCAGAGAACATGACCACCTACACCATTGCTGCCAAGCTGAGGGAACAAGAACGAGCAACAGCAGAGGGCCAGAAGAAGATTCGGCAACTACAGGCAGAGTTTCAGCAGGCTCGGGAGGACTATGACATGAAGCTGACCAACCTGCTCAAAGAGCACCAAGAAGAGGTTAGTGGCATAAGTATCCTCTGCAATCTTTTTTTCTACGTACAGTGAGGCATATGTAATTATTTTGGCTGGATATGGCAGGAGAAACAACAGAAATAAAAGTATACAGTCGAACCGGATATTCAATCTGAAAACCCAAAATTTCTCCTTCAGTAAAACCTCTGTTCGTACGAATAATGAATTGATGTAAATTTTTATTTAGTCATGGCAGGGGCACAAGGTTCATTAACAAGCAAGTATGGAGTATGGTCGTATGGAACAGATTTTCACCCTGTTATGCTTGATGGGAACAACATACGCAGCACATGCAAATACAAACAGATGCTGCCTGTGC
>WOVY01013962.1:0-52625 GCA_013436015.1 Rhipicephalus annulatus
AACAAGCAGACGACCAGAATGACGTCGTTGTTCAAGATAACGATTACACAGGTGTGTTCTTCTCATTTTTACACATATGTGGTCATGCGTGCTATAATTCTAAGCGTAATGCACACATTGACACAACGAATCCGTTGACGGTTGATATAACGACGCTCACTCATTTCACACGTCTCAGAAGAATATGGTAGTCGCGCTCTTCCGTGTTTAAGCTTTAACTTCCACGCTGACTTCAGGCGCATTCCATTACCCTGCAATTACTACTAGGTGCAGTTTCTTTAGAAATCTCGAAACTGCAGCGGGCTCTTCACTGGGAGGGACTTCAATTATCTCAATTAACCACCTACCTTACGGATTAAGTAGTCAATTAACTTAATTTCGTAATTGCTGACTCAAGTGATGCCTTAAATCTTCAAATGTCTGTGACTGTATACAGAAGTAATGGCGGGCATCGAACAAATATCGCATTTCCTTTTTTTAAAGGAATATGGACACATTTATTGAAACACCCTTATATTATATACATATGCAAAATTTAAAGGTTCCGGGTGGGGGGGGGGGGGGGGTTGAGGGTTTTCCATCCTCCCCAAGACACCCCCCCTCCTCTTCTTGGCTGACATCGATAGTCGCCCTGGTCCATTTATGGCGTTCGACATGGCGGCATGCCACTGCCGGAATATACGTGCCGTCCAGTGGTTTTCCATCAGTTCGCCATCCATGCACGGACGGCACGCTGCTGCCGAATAACAAATACTCGATGAATAAGAAGAGCGGCCACGCGTCGCCGCTCAGTCGTGACGGTTGTACGCTGCACTTCGGAAAAGCAGAAGGCGAAAACCACGATATGAAGGGGAGGCAGATGGAGTGGTTGGAGAGGGGGGGGGGGGCACGATTGTCGCGAATCGTGACCTACCGAGCCCCGAACAACTGAGAAGTGTCGCTAGCTCCTCCTGCTGCGGCAGCCGTGCTCCTGGCTCGTTTGTGTTCGTGCCGATGGCCAACACGGTTGGGGAGCGTTGTTTTTCGCGCCCGAATGATACTGCCACCCGTAGTATCTGCTTCCTCTCCTTCCGCTCACCGCTTGCATGGCGTGGCAGTTTATCCAAAAGAGCGGTCCTGCCGTGCGTAACACCTCACGCGCGCTTGGTATATTGGGGAGGGGAGGGGGGGGGGAATCACTGACACGGAAGCTGCTTCTCGAATGGCTGCTCGTCGTCTTCGTCGTGGTCGTCATCGTTGTTGTTGTTGTTCGTGCTGGTGGTGGTGGCAGTCGACGTCAGTTAATGCTCATACCTGTTTTGGGGTGACCGGCTGAGAAATTGGTGGATCACGCGCTCAACGCACTCGCACTCACTTTTTTATTCATTTTTTCTATATCTGAAACACATTAGAAGGTACGCCACGTAAGCATCACCATATTAATATTGAAGAAACGCACATTAGCAAGATAATCAACAATTCATTCATTCATTTGTGAAGCTTTCCACCGGTCCTCTTGAGTTTATATTCCTGTTAAAGTTACCGTAGTTTTTTAGCGATATGACTTGTATTTTCTTTCTGTTTTATTGTCTCTCTCTGTCTATTTTTCACGCAGCTGACGTTCCCACACGTCTTGTTTTGACGATGGAAACATCAAATTAAACTTTACAAACTTGGCTCATTCACAATATAACTGATCCGATAACCCGGCTCTTGTCACTTGCATGCAAAACCTGTTATTGCACTAGGGTGGCTGTCTTTCTGTACCTTATTTATCATTTATTTTCTGCTTCACTGTCTTTCATAAAAGTACACGCCCGTTTTGTGTAGTGTTCCGTTCTGTCAGGGGTTGTTCATGCCTACGTTATTTTTGCGCTACATATTTTCCCGCACTTGGAGCAACCAATAGCACATACTAAAGCTGCGTCCCAGCGCATTTTATTGCGATAGCAACTATATGGACATTCTCAGTGGACACTTTAGGCTGATTTTTCCGTCGCCGTTGTCGCGAATATATGTATATAATGCACAAAGCGAAATAAATCAGAGGAAAAAATTCCAAGGCACGCACTGCAGAACTGAACCAGTGATCCCATACTCCTCATCGCACTGCGTTAACTAATTAGGCCTTAGGCCAGCCACACATCAATGAAGAAGCAAACAAGCAAGTTTCTCCCACCATCCAGTTGCTTCCGGCGTCGATGCCCACCCTGCAAAGTCTGGGACAATTTGAAGTGGACGTTTTGGTGGAGTGCATTGGAACTGGACCGTCACCAGTATCGTCGCCGTAGACTGACGCCATGGAAGAAAACGCCGGAGAAAACGCTGTATGTAGTTCGGCCTCCGTGATGCCACCCCGTGTCACACGAACACCTACGGAACACCACCAAAGGAGTGCTAGTCACGCTGAAGCAAGACGACTTCGCATACGTGCCCAAACACAGGAAGAACTTGCTGCTGCGTGTGCGAGAAACGCTGCAGCTCAACTCACATTGGACTGTTTTCGCTGCATCTTGTGCCGTTCTTAAATCTCTTAGCCTTACTTCGTACAGTGGTCCGATGGGTTGCTATCGCAATCATTGATTCGGCCTTATGTCGAAATTGTTACTTTTTTTCTCATTTCTTTTTTCCACGGGCTAATCCGCTAGGGCTATCTCTTTGTGTTAACTCTCACGCCCTGTCCATCAAATAATGTGTCAGTACCATCCAACAAAACTGCATTACACTTCGTGGCTAATAAACACTAGAGGTAAGCAACACTGGTAACGCACTTTATGAATGCGCACTTCGAGAGTGAAGTGCAGTGCATACAGAGTATACGCGAAAGGGAAGAACTGCAAATACCACCTGAGATATGCGATAATTCGATCCTCCAGAGTTGAGTCCACGGGACATGCAACTCAATCTTTATTTTGTTTCCACGCTCGCTCTTCTATCTTCTCATTCAAGCGAACCTCCCCGCCGTTGCATCTGCGTTGTTCTAAAGTAACCATAGCGAGAACGAGAGAGTTAATAAGCTTATCGCTAAACTATGAGCGTGAATATTTTTCACGCACGATTGCACTCGAGCGGATACGAAAACGCCGACTGAAACCGGAGAGCTCAGTTCTAGCTGCAGAGTCCTTAAATACTATTGAAGGTCTCTGGCTCTATCCAAAGCGGCGGCTCGCTCTCTCTACATCATCTGCCCATGCTCTTCACAAGTGCCGTTCGTTTCTCGACACCCGCGCAAATTTGAAGCCTCGTTACGCAATCAACCGGCTCGTGGAACCCCTATCCAGCTGGTCGGTCATTCGAACGGGGATTAAAGAGGCCGCCGACGCCATAAGCACACTTCGCAGCGTGAAGCCGCGACCCCCGAGCGTCTGTATGTCGCGGGACTTTGAGCGAAAAAAATAAAGAAAAGAAAAATACTCGCACCCCACCGCTGCGGCGGCGTTAATGTATTCACCGCTTGTATATATATAGGCAGATCCAATTTGCCTCCTTTTCTCGCCCCCGCGGTTGACTCAGCCGGCGGCTCTGAGGAACGAACAGATGCCTTCACTCCTGCTTCCCTCCCAGTCTCTCTCGAGTTACCTTACAGAGCTTTGCTGTAGCAGTCGCACGTGCCTTGCCGATGTCCTTGTTGTCTTGTTTTCAGGGAGTATGTGTCTCTCTCTTTCTATCTGACTTTCTCTTTCTTTACTTTTGCATATCGGGCTTCAAGAATTGACGCTACCGACACGCCTGGAAACCTCTCCTTTGTGTGTACCGCTCGCCGACTTGGTTGGAATCGGCAGCTGCGCTGCTTTGGCTGCCGCTCGCGCATCGTGCGGCCGCTCGTTTGCAGATGTGGTTCGGCGAATAGGTCTCGATCGTGCGTGCTATACATCGCAGCTATACCGAGAAGTGGGCTGGCCAGTGGGTGGAGTGTTGCCGTTTTATTGGGAAAACAGAAATTGCTATCTATAGAGAAGCATTGGCGCAGCGAGAGGAGTAGAAGATAGGGGGAGGGGGAGAGGCACACCCCTTACCCCACTTTTTTTTCAAATTTACATGTTTAGACGAACAAACAGGTACACATCCCCGGACGTGTACGAAGACTGCATACCCGCTCCCTCCACCAACTGAAAAAAGCACGTTTTTTGCTAATTGACTTCTTGAAATCGATTAAATAAATTATTTGTAATTACATCGTCTAAACTCATATCTGTTGCATCGATGAAGCAATCCTTCCTGTGTTAGTTACTGAACACTCGTGCTGTTCTTTATTATCCTTGCTCTTGCTTCTAACTTATATTGTTTAAAATTGTTTGCATCATCATGCTTTGATTTATTACCAACGCACACTTTCTTGTTCCATTAGTGACTTTCTTATATATGTTATATGCATTTATGTATGTTGTTTTGATGCTGCCTGTGCTTGCTAACACACCGTACGCATTCAATGCTTATTATCTTCCAGCACCCCACCCCCCTTTAGTGCCATCAGGTGCTGTGGGCATGACAAATAAGTGAAATAAATAAGTACGGCACTGAAGGATAGATTATCAGAATTATCAGGTATCCAATTATAAACAACCATAATATACCTGTAAGGAGCGCTCTATTTCTCCCTGTCATTCTTTTACGGACGAAGCATCTTACAATCTAGGCTTGTCGGCGTGTCGCGTAGTCACGGTATGTCCTGTCATCGTGGACCATCATAAACAGCGAGAGAGGGGGTTGCGTCGTGGTGGTGGTAGTGGTTAGAAGAGGAGAAAGGCACCTAATTTCTGCAGCCCGGTCGGGAGCACGGCGCAGTGCCTGATTGCGTCGTATACAGAAGAAAAGCCACAGCGCCGAGCGGTGGCCCCCTTGTCAGGGCATGGCCGTCTGCCTAAAACAAAACGTCCCCCTCACATGACCCTTGGGGGAGGGGGGGGGGGGCAGGAAGTGCCGGGACAGACGTACGGATGATGATGGGTTGATGAGTTATGTGAGACTCTGGGACAAAGCACTTTCGCGACGCGGTGTGTCATTCGCTGTACATAAAAAAAAAGAAGGCAAATTTTACTATTCGCCACCTTTCTGCTAAAAGTTAAGAAGGCAACGTTAGATGAAACACACTTCTTTATATACATGCCGTAGGGAACTTAAAAGGAGCATCTAGGGAATAAAAAGAAGAGGAAGAAGAAGCGCCTTAGGTTAACTTAGAAGTGTGGTGGTTTGGGCTAGTTGGTATGACATGACGAAAACAAAACTACTTCCTTCTTGTCCATTTGTCGCCGTTCTGTTCACGCCCTGTAACTATCGACGTAGGGTAAGCTGCATCGCGACGCAGTTTTGCTACTACATAACATAAGAGGGAACACCCTTGCCCACATGCCCGGTTTCAGGCTTGGCGTCACCAGTCTCCAAGCTGCAAGCCAAATAGAGTGTAGAAGCGGTACTGCAGCCTCTGTACACCCTCAGTTTTGCCTCACCAGACTTTTGTTGTGCATGTATGCCCAATAATTAAAGGTACCCAGAAAAGAACTCTGTACGGGACGCTGAAGACGGTAAAAGCATCTTCGATGGCCTATATCTCAAGAAAGTTCTGGTTAACGGCATCCAGGGTGCCTTCAATGATTAGGGGGAGCAGTGACAATGGTGCCTTGAATTATTAACATTAGGAACGGATATTGAAAAAAAAATGTTTTTAAAATGGAAATTTCGGGAACTTTTGGAACACACCTTGCACGTTTAGCCTAAAGCTCGACAGCTGTCTCGAAGGTCGTGGGATCGAAACCCGGCCACGCCGGCCACATCTCGGTGGAGCGAAATGATTGAGGCCCGTGTATTTAGGTATCGATTCATGTTGGTGAACTTCAAGGTGTCGAAATTTCCGGAGCCATTCACTACGAGGACCTCATAATCGGAAAATCCCGTACATTATTCATCATCACAGAACCCCATACGTAGAACCCCATTAATTAATATTATCATATGTTTAAATTCATGTTGTTCGAGGTATAGTGCATCCAGGACGGGACAGAGAAGAAGACACAGAACACATACACGGCGCCGTGTATGTGTTCTGTGTCTTCTTCTCTGTCCCGTCCTGGATGCGCTATACCTCGAACAACATGAATAACGCCACGGTGGTCTAGTGGTTAAGGTACTCGGCTGCTGACCCGCAGGTCGCGGGATCAAATCCCGGCTGTGGCGGCTGCATTTCCGATGGAGGCGGAAATGTTGTAGGCCCGTGTACTCAGATTTGGGTGCACGTTAAAGAACCCCAGGTGGTCAAAATTTCCGGAGCCCTTCACTACGGCGTCTCTCATAATCAAATAGTGGTTTTGGGACGTTAAACCCCACAAATCAATCAATCAATAACATGAATAACCAACAAGCCCGCCGTGAAACCACATGTTTAAAGCTTATCATCGCCGCTTCGAGTTTTTGTACCCACTACATTGTCTTTACGCACTATGAAATGTGGATCATCGTCATTCTTTGGAATAATGCGTCGACTAAACGTAATACTGCATGCCTTGAGCACTGCGTTAAGTGCGTACATATTTGCTCGTACCTCTGCGCATGCATACGAAAAGATAGCCTGCTTTCCTGGCGAGATGGTCGTAAAAGCTCGCGCATGCAAGAATGTATTGCTGCTCTTTATTATCTGCTGATGAACCACCTACGACGATGTCGCTGTGCATGATCGGATGAGCCAAAGGAGATGATTGGCAATGACAACTACGACATCAAGAATGAAACGACATCAAAACTCAGCAAAAACGAACATAAAACATCCAATTCAAGTGATTGTTGCTGATATCACTGAAATGGCCCCCTTGGCTGCGACATTTATGTTGACGGGGACGACATCTTTGATATCTAAAGGAAAACTTGTGTACCTACATTGCGCTTCATATCTAACAGGTAAATTGTTCTGGCCCGTAAAAACACCCAATCACTTTTTTTAAGTTTGCAGAGCTTAATTGTTCTCGCTAGCACTTTTTGGTTTTAGAAAGAAAGTGTCATGCTTTATCTGCCATTCTCCTTTTTTTTTTGCTATATATGTAACCATGTTGAAGCTGGCTATTAGGAGGTGACCTTACGACACCCATATGACATTTTCACTCTGTAGCTGGCGTATCACTGGCGTATATCACGACGAAAACAACCCCATTTTGAGCTTTGAGCAATGTGAAACTTCCTTTTAATCTATCTATCTATCTATCTATCTATCTATCTATCTATCTATCTATCTATCTATCTATCTATCTATCTATCTATCTATCTATCTATCTATCTATCTATCTATCTATCTATCTATCTATCTATCTATCTATCTATCTATCTATCTATATTCGCTTCAATCGACTCGAGCCACCTCGTCGTATACATTTACATTTCACGCTGCATCACTGAATCGTCACTCACGAGAGGCTTGCACCTCAAAGCTCCGGCAGCAGCAAGCCAAATTTATTGGCTGCTGTCCCAGCTGGAGCATCTCGACAGCGCTAGGCGAATGCATAAAAAAAAGTAAGTCATCCGAACTAAGGTTGGTTGGCACGAGAGACGAACCGTTACGCGGAGTAGCATCGCCGGCAAGTGTTGTTGGCACGCCGGCGCACTATATAAGTTTGATGACGTGCCTCAAGACGCCGGGTCAAAGACGGCCCACGGGCGGCTGCTGCTGCTTACTTCCGACACGTGCCTGTGGCTTTTCTTTCGTTTTTTTTTGTTTGTTCTGTTGTGTCACCTCTATCTCTAGCTGCATATTCTGTCTGATTCTCTTGTACTTCCCTCAGTCCGCGCTTGTTTACCCTACTTTTGTACCAGGAAAGAAACAGGCTGATAGGAACACGCCGATTGCCGTTGCCTCCACACCTGCACGCGGGTGACGTCCCCGAGGTTCAGCGAAGCGTCAAATGAGACGGGGTCTAGCACGAAAAGGGGTACATTTGTCCTCACGTTGGTTTTCCTCTCTTTTCGACTGCCGCTCTTGTTGTCTGACGCCTTGAACAGTGCTAACGGAAACGGAGAAGTCGTTATAGAAGCGGCAACGGCAGGCTCGCGTGAGACAGGTTTGCGTGGCCTGGCGCGAAGAAAGGGATCACTGTCGCTCACGTGCCGAGGTGTCCCCAATGGGGATCCGCAATCGCTCTCCTTGGGGAGGATGGGGAATCCCGCGTGTAAGCCGCCACCCCCCAGGGGGCCTCCAAGAAAGTTCCCGGGTCAAAGCCGCGTGATTCAATTTGACCAAATTGATCGGAAGAGCCGCAAGAGCTACCGCACTGACAGGTCGCCAGACAGGAAGAATACAAAGCTTCAGAGAGGATCGGCGGGAAAGAAAAAAGGTGGATGGGGAAGGAAAAAGTAGGGGTACAAGCGAATAGCCGCGGGTAATCGGGTCCAACACCCCTAATCCCCATTGAAGATGGAGTGGTTGCGCACGATGCTTCCGGATGCAGCCCTACCCTCTGCTTTTTTCCGGGGGCGCCACAGTGTGGACTCTGCTTCCCTACGATGGGGAGCGCACCCTAGGGACAAACCGCGAGGTCTGAAACGCGCCACCCGCCTTTTGTCTTACCGCCTCGAAGTGGCGCTTGCTCGATCGCCCGAGGGGTGGCGCCCTGTGTGCGCCTCCGGGCTTTGGCGTCGGGCACGCCACCGCGACCTCGGGGATATAAATGGGCTTTTTATGGGGAGCCTCGGCAAACGTTTACGTTCGGGTTTAAATTCGCGGGTCCTCCTCTTCTCTCTCTCCTTTCGTACGTCTGGCGGTCCTTCTCTGCGTTGTTCACCGTCAGTCCGCGCTTCCGACCGTGGCTAAAGCTTCGCAGTCTGTCTCCTTCTGAGCATGCGCAAACAGCGACTCGTTGTTGCTCTCCAAAATACGGTGGAAAAAGCGAAGCAGAGAATGCGCCTGCGTGGGCTTGTTACCGTCGCATGACGTGTTTCCAGAGTGGCGGTGCGCTATTCGCTTTAATGTCACCACTTTGAAGCGGCTTCGGTCCTGCTGTGTTTTTTTTTTTTCCTTCCTCCTGATCGAACAGTGGAAGGGGCAGGCGGGGGGGGAGGACTTAAATGAGGACTATGACTGTAAAAGAAGGAGGGGGATGAGAGCGCGCGGAGGGGCGGTGATTAACGCAGCGGTACCGGCTCTACCGGCTCGTCTCCACGGAGCTTATACGCATCTGCGAGGCGCTAAAGCTTGGCGCTGCCACCGGCGTGTTTGTTTCGACGCCAGGCGTGACAGGGCCTTTCGAGACCTTTCGTTCTCCCTTTATTTTGCTCGTCGGCTTCGTTCGCGACGTGTCATACGAACCCGATCGGGGCCACGTGGGCTCCTGCTTCAATGCGCTCGAAAACAAAACGTTCAATGAAAAGCTACTCATGCGTGCTCGCCTGGTTCAGTTACTGCCAGCCGCTTGGCCTCTGGTGCCAGCACATCTCATTCGGAACGGTTGCACCTTTCATCAGTGGCCAATTAGGCGGGGTTCGATACGCCGGCTTGCGTAGCTCCAAACATAAAGGTTCGCACGTGATCGCGCAATGTAAGCTTTTTGATTGCGCAATGTCGATGGTCACATGGCTAATGCGCCTGTTGTGCTCAAACAAGGCTACGAAGCTTGAGCGATTACTTCGGATTTATGCAAGGAATGCCTTCACTTGATTTCGCTCAAATATATCGCGGTTTCGCTCGAAGGTCGCAGCATTAGCAAATGAAATGGTAATGCTCCACAACTGCAGTAAGGCTCGTCCCGGTTTATGTATCGCAGTAATACATTCATTCACTAATTAGGATGACGAGCATAGTGTCACCCCAGCACATACGAAGATATTTCTACGGGACTTGGTCACAATGTTGGCTGCGGTAAACAGCACAAGTAGATGTCATGCGCATTGCGTTGCCTCTATATATAACGTCTGAGATGAGAAGACCTCCAATATTAGAAGCGTTGGTGACAGCGCACACGAAGCGACAAGCCATCCCTGCTCACTCAACCTTTGCACTCACCGCTGCATTTTCCAACAGTTCCTTCGAAAACAAAAGTACCCCCCCCCCCCCCAAATCAAAGTTTACTGCGCGCTTGCCTCTCTCCTCTACGCACATATCCAAACATCATGGTCAAACGAAAGAATGCACATACACACAACGCTGCCTATGTACCAACTGGCCCGCCAACAATCAATGTTGGTGTCTAATCCCCCTCTATGCCTACCCCTTCCACACATACGCTGATATTTTTTATATATTTGACGCAGGCGCATCAAACACATTCCCTGCACCCGGCGAGCGGGAACGACGCTCTTCCTACGATTCCACAGCTCACCGTGCATGGTGTGCCAAATGATAGCGTCGCACTTTGGCTTAAAACGAGAACATGATGGTGACGACAAATTTCGCATTGTTGCGACAAATATATCGATGATTCAGACACACTTTTGCCGTCACCGCGAGGCTCCGTATGAAAGTACAAGGTATGTCTTACGCCAGACGTATGTTGCACGCTAGATGCATGTGTCATGTGCGAGTGAAAAACGTTATGGTGCAGCCGACGATCGCCGCTCAAGCGGAGTAGAAACACACCGGCTACCAACCGTCGCTCTAACAGCCCGTAAGAATCCTGGATGATGAAAGGGGGCGCCGGGATTGATTCTGGTTACAACTGCGTGCTGTGAGCAGCCGGGTGTAATCGTGCGTGCGCCCTTACTTGACGAGGTCATACCTTTGTACTTGCTGCGCCTAAACCCCATGGCGATCTTGGAGGTAGGATGAAGGGTGTGCATGACTCCAGAAATAACTGCTAACTGCGAGTTGTCGGGGTGGTCACGAGCTTACTCTTACTTTACGGATCAGCATACGACTCATACCTTTGTACGTACTGCGTCTAAAGCCCATGACAATCCTGAGGGGAGGATGAGGGGGGTGCGTGGCTCCAGAAATAACTGCTAACTGCGAGTTGCCGGGGGTGGTCACGCGAACGCCCTTGACGGAGATGAGCAGACGGACCATAGTTTTGTATGGGCTGTGCTCTGACAGCTCCATTCGCTGTGAAGCGATAGACAGGACGGAGGTCGCTTCGCTCACCGTAGCGGCCACTTCTCTACAATACCACCGGCATTTTCGTAACGAGGGAGATGCACTGTGCACATGATACCGCACGAAATTCTTGTGTTTGTGAGGTACATAGTAAGACATGACGCATGGTGGTATTACCTAGAAGAGTAGATACGTGGTGGCATATGTTATATGGCACCTACCTGTCAAACCTCACAACTCTGGTTATATATGTGCAATCTCCCCATCACCTCCACCTGCATACCCCTCCCCCCCCAAAAAGAATCTTTTTTTATAAATATTTGAGCATAAGGCGTAAGCAGCATCGAAGGTCTCCTAACTCGTATGCTTGTAGAAATCAACATTTAGTTTGGTTTCTGTAGTGTTTTCTGAAGTGCTGCATAAGCTATATACCAACACAGATATCAAGCATATCAGCAAAGTGACTGTGTTTAGAGATTGCAGAGTGACGTGAGATGGAGGCTACCTTCTGCATTACCATCTATTATTATTACATTTTGTAACCGACGTACTGAAACTCGTTCATACTTCTCCTGGTAAGTTGTACTCTCCTAACCGCTCGTTTAGTGGTGATACCTTGCGTACTGGAGGGTCAGGGAATTTCGATCTGCTCTAACAGCTTTGACCTGTCCTCCTGGTGAAACATTTTTGTTGCGGTATAAAACCTCAGTTTCTTTCACCTCACAGCGAACAGCCGAACGGGAGCCGTGCCTGCTGCGGGTGGCGCGGGCCATGTTCGTGTGCGCCCAGCAGCCGAACCGGCGCTGCTGTGGCGGCTCGGCGAGCCCGGCGTGTCCAGACCACCAGGCGTCGCTCAGCCGCGAGGACCGGCGCCGGCGACGCAGGGCCACGCAGAAGTACCGGCTGGCGCACGCCACCCGAGAACGCATCCGCGTCGAAGCGTTCAACGTGGCGTTCGCGCAACTGCGTCGCCTGCTGCCCACCCTGCCACCCGACAAGAAGCTCTCCAAAATCGAAATACTCCGCCTGGCCATCTGCTACATCTCCTACCTCAACCATGTCCTGGACGTTTGAATCGCGGGATCTTTGATGGACAGTTGTCCCGAATCGGTCGTCTGAGCCAGAAGTGATGAGTCGAGTTATTTATGTTCGCAAACAGTAGGTTGAGCTTTTCCTTTGAGTTCATTCAGCAAGAATCCACATCTCCTCAGTGTACTATGCGGAAGGCCTCCACTGCATGCAGGATGATGAAAAGGCACGTTTCAAGAAAAAATACAAAATGGCGGCGTCAGTGTCATGTGAAAGGAAACGTTTTAAAGGCAATATAGACTTATTTGCTACACTTTCTTAGTGTTACACTAGCCAAATTGTGCCCAACAGATTTTTCAAGCATCCAGTAACGTCACTTGATGTCTCAGTGATATGTAGAAACGTTGAGCTACTGAGTCTGACGATCTATTAAGTTGTACTGACTCTACATTACTCGAGATCGCACCACCATTATTCGAAATCAGAGTTATTTTGAAAATTGAAGCGTCAAGGCTGAGGCGATCGAGATAGCACTTGAAAACCACCTTCCTAAGGCTAGCAGGAGGCCTTTTCTGGCTGCAGAAAATCTCGAATGCAGGGTATACGTTAGTATCGGCCATTCCTTGACGTAAGTCCTGCTACTTTTGAACCATGGTTTCAATGTCTGAAATACGGAGCACAGACAAGTTTGTGGCTTTTGACAGTTCCTCTTGGTATCAGCCGGTTTAGATAAGGGCTTTGACGACGTTTTACATACTTGTAGACCTAGACGTCCCATCTGTGCAGAAGTTCAGTCCATTCTGTATCGACGATTTAGCACCCTGTGTGTAATGGATGTTTCTGCAGCTCCACACGTGCGCTTTACCGTTTTGAACGGCGATTAAGGTCATCTGCTAAATTAGTAGCAGAATCTTTGCGAAAAAGTCGCGGGGTACCTGTTCCAAGTCTCGTTAGCTGCTGTGTAGGGTGCGACATGAAATCAACTGTGTGCATTTCACTTCGTTTAGGGGTGTATTTGTGAACGCTACTATACAAGCAGGGTAACATGCATTTCGATGTATATTAATATAGTATTACACGGTTTGAAGTTGTCATTTGTCGTATCTTATACTAGACCTTTATATAAACCGCAAATAAAGTTTATAATAGATTATGATGAGCTATAATGTTAGCAGCAAGAATTTTGAGCTCAACCCATCACTGATATGATAGACGGCAGGTAAATTGACAAGGATATTTCACAATTTTCGGTGATTTTTGGGGCAGAAGTATACCACCTGACCACTTTATGTCGACCACACGTGAGTCCATTCAATAATTCAGTTGCATGTTCGTGGTTATTCCGCTTGAACTTGATCAAAAAGGTGGTCTCGATGAAAGGTACCCGCAGATGCAACTTAGTACCCGCAGATGCAACTTATAGATGCAACCATTCAGTGGTGAGCGTGTGTGCTTCAACTTTCCAAGCTTTTGCGTGGTATGCTATACGTCGAAGTCCGCTTCTGGGTACGGAATCTGTCATGTCCTGTTGTGGGCTATGCGATACCGAATTTTCCAATGTCCAGCGTCCAGATACGAGCATTTCTCAAAGTTTGAGCCCCACCTCTGTTCAGTCTATGATTATCTCTGTAGCGGACTCAAGACACTTGGTTGTCATCTAGTCTAGTCGATTCTACAGATACGTCTGTTGTCGGAATGGAACTTGGCCAAAAGCGAGGCTCATGACGCCCGTCAGGAGACGCCAGTGTTGGACAGCGTCCAGTTTTCGGAAACACAGGGTTACGCATCCTCGTAAGTAATTTTTTTTATGATCGTTGGTTCGCAATTATGTTTATATGTAAAACAAGTTGCAATTAGACAACTCTGACTGCTACTTTTCACGAGAGAAAAATACAAAGCAATTACCCTGACGTCACAGCAGAAAATAAGCTCTATAGCAGTGACTGCCGCTTTGTAGGTGGTATTATGTCACCAGCTTTTAAATAAAGCTGAGACATAAAAATTGAATGTTGTGGAGCTAAGCAGCTAAATCTGTAGTGAAATAAATAAACCGGTTGCTGTCGCCAAAGCACCAAAAACAGGTAAAGATCACTGTTGAAGTCGGCGCTCACATCAATAACTTATGCAAACATGGTACTTATGTTATTTTGTTATTCATGTAAATTTATATAGCGAGAACTTCTGAGAAACGGTTCGGACGTATCGGTAAGAGTTTCATCAACAGAACTTCAACGACGACATCATTATAATAACGACGTGACGACACTTTTACTTCATTCACACTGGAGTTTCGGCTTCAAACATCTTTTCTATTATTAATATGATTTCGACAGTTCCCTATCAGCTGGGATTACATGCATCTTCGTTATTGCATAACTAAAACACCAAAACTGAGCTCTCACTGTTCGAAAGTTTCGTTTCTTTTAGGTATTCTCGTCGGCGTTGATCCTTAGAAAAATGTTCGGTAATGCGAATGCAGATTATTTGATTCGATATTTTGAATTCTCCACAATTCGCAGGCCCTTAGTCAATAAATGCCCAAAACACCGAATTTAACAGCCAAAGGCGGCAGCGCATAAACAGGAGCATAACTCAAAACTTTTTGTATTTTTTGCTTGTTTATTTGTGTGAATTTGTTTGTTTTGTTATTTTCTCGCACTTTTCATTTCTTTGTTAATTTATCTTTGTAAAAGCTGCTTTAGAGGCTTGCGTAACTTCCTTCTGACTTACCAGCCTTGTCTTCCGGATATATATGTCTTTCTGAAGCCCAAATAGTAGACTCCAGCCCAGCCTCGCCCATAAACCTCAAAACCTGAAACTAACTAACCGTCGCTCAGGCCCTTGTGGCGTGGACCAAGCTGCCACACGACTCATCGGTCTTGTATCCGAGCTTCTTTCTTTACCGCCTCTTTCACACTTCCAGTCCTTCTGTCTTCGTGCCGTCGCCAGTTCGAGTAATCTCCAACGAAGCTGACGGGTCCGTGTGTGCACGACGGACTCGTCATTCTTCGAAGCCCATTATTTATCACTGTTTCCTCTGCTCGACAGGCGTAGTTCAACGCGCTTCCCGCTTGCTAAGAAAAGGGCTGCGCGCTTGCAACGCCGCCGCTGCTATAGCGCCTGGCACGCTGAAGCGCGGCGAGGTTTGCCGCTCGCTGTCGAAACACGCGTCCCCTCGGCGACGCACGTCGTGTATTTTGGACCGCCGCATCTGCTAAAGAATGCTTGGCATTCGCCAGATTCGCGAAGGAGTGACGCTGGTGAAAGAGGGTAGCAGGAGTGCGAACCGCGGCCCGGGAGTTGCGTTGGCAACGCTGCGCTGAGCGAAGCGGGGGCGCCCTCTTCCGTCCAACGTCTTGCGGGAAAGCATTCGCTACAGGATCGCGCTACAGTGCTTGTGAGGAGGAGAGCACCAATGGTAATTGGTTCTCGAAGGAGAAAAAAAAATGGCGCTATCCTCTGCAACCCCTTGCCTCCACTTCTGTCGTGCATGGGAAAGGCCACATTGGGTGAAAACTGCTATAAGAACGAGGGAAGAATGCTTGTGAATATGTTTGACAGTTTCACAAAGCACGAAGTACATACCTGCGAGACTTACTACATGCTTGACGCCAGGGGTGTAGCTGTACACATAATTCAACGGTTTGGGTGTTCTAGTGTGTTTGTATGTGTGCGTACATACCTATTCATACACAACGCAAACATTTAAGGGCGGAGGTTGTACGTATATTTTACTACGCCAGTGCTTGACGAACATGCATGCCGAGCACGGTAGAACAGCTTCTATCTCGAAAAGTCGTGACAGGATTCAGACTGGCAAGTCTTGTTTGCTACAAATTTTCAAGCATTTCCTTTATGTTTGTCTCTTAGCAACGTCAAGCATTCGTCTTGTATATCATATTGCGCCAATGTTATTTTCGTTGTGAAAATGAAAATTATAATATTACATGCGCGGTGGCTTTCTCTAGCAGCTCCACTCCAGCGTGTCTGGAAAGGAGAAGACCTGAAAACATTTGCATAATCATCAGGCACATTCGTTTAGATATTTTGTTTTGTTCGCCATATGAAACGTCACGACAGAAAGGTCTGCTAGTGACGTGCGGCTTGCGGCATCCTGTTTACGTTTATGCGTCTTTAGGCGCTCCTGCGATGCAAATTCCCCGAGGTCGTTGACCCGATCACTGGCAGCTGTTCACGAGAAGCATACATTACGTAAATGTCCTGGTAATTTCATAATACTAGTCTGGCCTGTAAGTTATCGAGGAATATATATGAGCCGCACATGTATAGCTCTATGAATGACGAAAAGGGTCGCACAGAAGCATACATCATTCATTCACTCATTATTTACCAAGGGTAGGGCCCCACTTGATTTTTTGGCAATATATACAGATGTTGGTTGGTGGTTTTCAGCAGTTTTGACTTCTTTATTAACATAAGGTTAATGTACAAATATATAATAAACGCAGAAAATCAAAGAAATGTCTGAAATAAAAAAAAAGAGTGTGTGCTTCTCATTGTCATAATAGGTTGACTGATGCGCTGCGCGGCAAAATAATTAATAAGCACCCGCTCTGCGAATGTGGTTGTTCGTATACGCAGCTTCCAGCATCATCGCTCTAAGGCGGCGACTTAAACGTGCGAATAATTCGGCTTCAATGTATCCGTACCAGCAAGCTTCGCCGGTAGTCCTTAAAAGCTTTCGTGTCTAGCATTTTACACCCGTCCACCAGCCAGCAAGGCTTCCATGCACGCATTTCAGACTTCAGATTTGGTTTAGTTCACCTCATCTGCACATTTGCAGAGAAATAAAATGTACGATTAAAGGTGAGGTTAAAAGCCACAATATTTGATACTTGACTAGCATCACGACCCTATACGCAATACAGTAATGTGTGGTACCGAGACAGTTTTACTTGTAGGCCAAATTTGATCTCGTAGTGTGAAAAACCCCCAAAAAAGTAATACCACTTGAATAGCTTTGACCCACGTGATCATAGAATCTCGGCCAATCACAGCAAGCCTAAATCATGTGGCTTGAACGCAAACAAATCGCGTCACCACGCTTCCACAGCTGGCTGTTCACGGGTGGTGATAATAAAGTAAAAAAAAATATGGAAAGAAAGAGAGCAAACTAAAGAGTTCGAGAGGGGTTGTGGGGGTGAAAGGAGGGTAGGGCTTAGGGGGTGGGGGGGGGGGAGGAAAGGAGCGGGCTCGGATACCAAACTGTTGCCCGAGCAGACGACAGCATCCTCAGCACCTCAGTGACTTTTGGACCCGTGCCCGGCCTGGCAACTTTATTCTGGAACCGCGGCAAGGAGTCTGTCTGTACACCCTCTTGCTTCCTGCTGCCGAGTGGCTTCTGCTTGTTCCTGTTCTCTAATTTGATCGCTTGCTCGTTGCTTTACTACAAACACCCCCTCCTCCCCTCCTTTTTGCGCGGCCTCCGTCTGCTTGTTTTGCATGCTGTATATATATATACTTCTCCCCCGCGCGCACGTTAAACGCCACGAAGGCGCCCGACCCGACGTGCGTGGTGTTGCCTTTTTGCATACAATGGCCACCTCTTGTGCCGCGTGCTCGCACGCCAGCAATTAAGTGGGCCTAGCTGCAGCGGCAGTTCGAGAACTATTTTGCGAGCGCCGCGCGGCATTGCAAGCGTGAGCTGGGCTGTACGCCGCGGTTCGAGTCCGTTGCCATTCTCGGTAAACATCACCGCTCCGCGATGGCATCAACCTTTGAGAATTTGGAGGATTGCAAGGGGGGGGGGGGTGGAGTTAGAGCGAAAGTTGTCTGCGCGTGTCCGTTTTTGCCACGCAGGAAACTAGTTTTCAAAAAAACTAATACAAAACAAAAGCATGAAAAAGCGAGGACAAGTTAGCTGATCGAGCCGGCCCTTGTGCGTCGAAAGACGCGACGTCGTTTATTTTCGTATATACTCCGCGAACTCATATTCGAGAGTTATGATGCAAGACCGGAGGACGGCTGATAAGATCACCGCGAGAGGCGGAGCTTAGACGAGAAGAATTTCGGGCGTTTGAAAGCGTGGCTTTCATTGGCCCGCTTAATGGCCCCTTCATTTATGTTCCTTGTTTATGTTCCTTTGCTACAGGTTGCGCTGCGCAGATTCGCTGCTTTGAGTCGCAAGTCGTGCACAAAGGAGTATCTCCCACGCAGTTATTGCTTTATCTTCATATATACAGTGCGTGAAGTAATGGCACGTGCAAGACAATTAAGTCAACGCCGTAAAGCTTCGGAACCATCGGCGATGGTGGCGAGCGTTGGGAAAGTGCATAATGAAGCCAAAAACAAAAAAAACAAGGGGAGTCGGGCAAATCTACGACGCGTTATTGGGACCTCCAACTGATGGGATAAAATAAGCAATGAAATACAAATGGTTGTCTTTCATATACCTTTAATAAAAGAACATTGTAAATGTTTGTATGTACAAATTCGTGCTGGAGAGCTGCCGAACACATGATGTAACCTTCGCTTCATCATTAGAGATTATTTTCGATTGATATTTCGTGGGGCTTGAAGAACACGCCCGCATCTGTCTGCTCCTTCTTTCAGCGCTCTGCGTCTTCGATTCGCGCCGAAGTACCCGATCTGCAGTTCCATCTACAAGTACAATGCATCTCCGTTGTCTTCGTACTACTGGGCATTCCTGGGCTTGCAGATGTGTGGGCGTTGTAGCCCCGCAAGCACAGGTGTGCGCACAAGAGGAAGGGTGGCGTTAGTGCTCCATTCTCTATTCATCTAAAGAGGGCGCCAATGACATCCTATATATTTACCAAGTCGGACCTCTCACGTTATTTTTAATTGCGTAGAGTTTAGGCTATACATTATGATACGCCTGGGCGTCCAGACGGAACGTCAATGCCTCAGCAAAGGCAATCTGTGTCAAGGCCAGCGAGCGAGCCCGCCTGACGCCATCGTCTCAACGACGTCATCTAACCCGGCTGTGCCGGTGTGTCTTACGCAACGCACGGCGAGCTCCCTCGAACCACGGGCCCGATATCAGCCCGATGATGCAATCGGCGCCACCCAGTCTGGCGAGTCTTACGCAATGCGTGGCAACATCACTCGTCCATGGGTGCAATCCAGTGGTGGTTCCTGACTGGAGGATTCTGACGTCACGGCCAGCGGCGGTTCTGATTGGACGTTGCTGACGTAAGGCATCATCCGGGGCCAACAAAAAAAAAAAAAAGCCAAGCGGCGCGTCGCAAAGCCGCCGACATATGCGCTAGAGAAAAGGCATCTCGGCTCTTCGAGTCCATAAGCTGTCACCGAATTTGTAACGCCTCGATTTCTATGCTGTACATGAACATTTCCTTAACTCACTGTCGTCTTGTCCGCTCGTCTATCAGCTATGCGCAGAAGTTGCCGCGAGCTGAGAAACGCGCTACGGAACAACCTTGGCGGCCCATGACCACGGCGCACTACGCAACATTGTTGACGGCGGTGCGAGTCGTAACAATTACAACCAATGACCCTAGAGGTTGCAGTCAAATAACTGCTTACTTGCCACTTCCCCGCGGAAAGCGGAGAATCAACGTCATCAGGCCTTTGCGACAAGTACGTCGCCGCTTCATTTTAATTTTTGCATCCATAACGCAGCTTGTTTTCCTTCGGACATGACTAACAGGGGAAATGGGGGCAGGGTAATTGGAGAACTCTGCACACGCATTCGCCCATAAGCGCTGGCAAGTACCACATGGCAACGGGTGTGAAACAATAACCCGTGAACTGTGGGTGATTTGTACTATGCATGAAGGAGCAGGCATCTGGCGAATGAACCCGGTAATCCTTCATCGGGGCACGCATAACCTGATTCATTGAGAGTCAGGAATGTCCCACGTAGGTCGATGTAATTAGATATACTGAGAGC
Source organism: Rhipicephalus annulatus (assembly GCA_013436015.1). NCBI lineage: Eukaryota > Metazoa > Arthropoda > Arachnida > Ixodida > Ixodidae > Rhipicephalus > Rhipicephalus annulatus. The sequence continues at coordinate 19,902 of WOVY01013962.1, forward strand.
AATGTTCTTCGAAAATGGCTCTCTCATACCTCCTCTTGTATCGTTGATCGCCACAAAACGTTCTATTCTTCGTCTACCTTAGCTGCAACTAACCCTTGTTTTCTTTCTTACAAATGCTCCTACATATTAATCTGAGGTTCCTTCTCCCTCTCTTTCCTTTGCCATTTGAACGGTGAGTGGTCATACCCCTCACCTCCGATGTTTGCTATACCGTAATAAGAGCACTCGTTAGCAATGGCTAATTATGGTTAGTGTTTACTAAATTATGGCCTATCACTGGTATTTCCAGTAAGGGAGGAAAGTCAAACCAACTCCCTCCCCCGAAACATTTTATTTCTGCGCGGGTGTATAAACGTTCTCACACAGACACATTAACATAGAAAAAAGTTTAGTTTAACCCCTCCCGCCTTTCCTGAAAAATTTTCTGTATACGCCCCGTGGCTAATGTGCACACTAATGTACGAGGGGTACCAGCAACAGTGTCCTTAAACGTTTATCAGTGCCGATCATTGTCAGCAATTCAATCGCATTCATATATATATATATATATATATATAATATATATATATATATATATATATATATCTATATATTATATATATATCTATATATATATACAAACCATGAACTGTGCCTGTCTTGTTTGTGTGTGGTGGAACATTACCGGGACGTCGATCTACAAACTCTTTCTAAGATGTACTTTCTGACTTGACCCCACGATTATTTCACTAATGGAAGCAAGAGTAGAACAAGTTACCCCCACCTCCGCAACAGCATATATCGATAGCCCGTGCCAACGACTCCCGCGGGTCACCAACTCGAAGACAGCCTTGTAAATTGTCCGCTGCATGTTTCGACTGCTGCAACTGACAGTATAGATATATAGTCGGCATGAGGCAGCCATTACACAAGCGAGAAAAAGGGGTACGTGAGGTCGAGCACTCATTCCGCGGATATGTATGGTACCTAATTGCCCCCGCTGTGTAAGCCTAACCCCGTATTCAAATCGCCCGCGAGGGACACAAACCGGCAATCAAGTTCGCTAATTACGAAGCGAGTGGACAAACAATGGACGTCCCCCACTTCGTTGTCCACGCGCGCAATTACTGTCGTACAACTAACAGCGCCCCGTCCCTGATAGCCCTTTGACCCTGTGATTTAGCGCCTGGCGCTAGAGGTTTGGTAACCCTTGCTTTCGCGGTTTCTCTTCAAGGGAAAAAATCGTCGGGGTAACGCGTGTATACCTTATACCAAGCGGTAAATCGTGCGGAGAAACAAATGATCCGTGGGCTTCTGCGCGACCTGTCGTTAGCATTCGAGCCCGGTCATTCCTGGCCGCGCGGGCTGCTACAGCCTCGTTTACTGCACAATTCAAAGATTAAGAAGCCGGTAAACTGCCGTGTTACTTTTTCGAGCAGGTGAGCCCCTTTTCATGCGGTCCAAAATCGATATGAAGTTCCGCCGAATTCCCTAGTGCGGACGCTGCAGCTGAATTGTTTCGTCTCGTATTTTCGTGGACTGGATATATATCAATCACCGAAGCCGACGTTTCTATAACTTCCCCGACACATCCCAGTGAATCGGCCATTAAGCAACGTTTTATGTTAAGTGGTAAGCAGAAACGTTTGGCTTAACAGAACGGGACCATGTGGGAACCTTTTGCCATATGTAATTGGGAAAATCGAGAATTCAGATTTACTTTCTTTTTCTTTTTATGTTATTTATGGTGTCGTGTTTGCTTCAGCCACTGATCTACAACTTAACACGTGTCTTATTAGTATTTATTTATTTATTTATTCATTCATTTGTTTGTTTGTTTATTAGTACCCAGTACTTCACTTGAGCATGCAGACCACGGGCTAACCTAATACATCCCAGTTTGCGGCCATACCACATGCTGCTGTTTTAATTGAAAACCTAATTCAATGCCCTTGTACTTAACGTCTATTTTTAAACATACAGAAATGTTGTAGGCCCGTGTGCTCAGATTTGGGCGCACGTTAAAGAACCCCAGGTGGTCAAAATTTCCGGAGCCCTCCACTGCGGCGTCTCTCATAATAATATGGTGGTTTTGGGACGTTAAACCCCACAAATCATTATTTTTAAACATATACGCGAGCCTTTTCTTTCGTTCGCATCGAAGCAGTGACCTCCGTAGTGTCAAGGCGTTGAAACCGCGGCTGCTGAGAACCGCGTGGCACGGGAAAATCGACAAGTTGGCCGCCATATGGGACATAGAAACAGCCTACGCAAAACGGAAGTTACGGGAGCTTGCTGGGAACCACGACGGAAGAGTACTTTTCTTACACCGAGCTATAGCACAGTGATCACACAACAACAGAGAGGGATAAGAATATCTGTACATAAGCTGTCGCACGGCATCTACGTATAACTGACTCGTTGTGCGAAAAGCTGCTGCAGTGCGGATAACGTTGCAGCAGACCAAGGGCGTAGCCAGGGGGAACTGGGCGTTCAACCCTGACACCCTCCCGAAATTGTTCTATGTTGCTTGCGTATATATACACACACATGCAAACGAAGGCACGAACATGCATATAGCATTCTTACCCTCCCCCCACCCCGAAAAAAAAAAACGTGTGCATCGCGCCTTAAATCACCACACTCCCATGTACCCGACTAATAGGAGTGCAAACTACACTATCCTTATTGTAAACCATGTTGTACATACAAAGCTTAAAGGCAAGTGGTCCGAGATCGTGTGCGTGCATGGTAACACCGTATAGCTGTAACACGAATGGTAGTTTGCCGGAAACGATCCAGGATCTCAGTCACGGTCATGAACACGGCCCAACGACGACGAACCATGCTAGGTTTCGTGCAATCACGTCAGACAGCGAGGCACCGAGCTCACACAGTTTCGATGCAGTCGGTGAACCAGTGCTCACGCAATTTAACTCGTGTGTGTGTGTGTGTGTGTGTGTGTGTGTGTGTGTGTGTGTGTGTGTGTGTGTGTGTGTGTGTGTGTGTGTGTGTTTGTGTGTGTGTGTTGGTCCTGTCATTCAGACAAAGTCACACATAGCAAACCAACCAGTAATGAAGCCAAAGAAAGTGCAGGGTATAGTACGAAGGAACAAGACGCTGCCTCTAAAAAATGATTTCACAACCTGCGCATCACTCATGCGATGACTTGCCAACTGTGATACAATGGCCGCTGCTACGTCATCTCTCTCTCTCTCTCTCTCTCTCTCTCTCTCTCTCTCTCTATTTATAACCTTGTGTGTGTTATCCAGCGCCATTCGCTGCATGGTGGCGAAAGCTGTAAGTTGGATCTCGCTATCCATCGGTAGTTGGGGCTCCCGAGAATACGTGAGCCAAGCATTATAGCTCAGCACGTGGCCTGGAGTTTACAATTGATTCTTAAAGACAGCTCGAAATTGCTCCCGCTTTTCACTACCCAAATCATCGTGCCATATACCCAAAGTCTAAGCCCATTGGCTGATTTGAGCATCGTTATCTGCATTGTTCATATGTGGAGTTTAACGTCCCAAAACCATTAGCTGCATAGTTACCGTTGCCGCCGCGAGATGCCGAGTCGGACGCGGGAGTCGGAAACACGTATAAAATATTTTCATTTCAACGTTTCCGTCGCTGAGCATCTGCGATCCAGATTCACCGCAATGGACATTAACGGGCCAATACAGTCACATAGTTTGCCTGTCGGAAGGAAATTCACTTATCGTTGTCTACGTGCACCTGCAGCACGAGCAAATGACTGATTTGCAGGTAATACGTCGCCAGTTGCTGTCTTCTCATGACAACGCGGCGCTATGACACCTCACTGCAGACGCCACCACTTCGATATCGAAACCAAAGGGGGTGTGAGGGGGTGAGTGTTGAATTTCTCCCAACCCCCACCCCTTTGCTATCCCCATACACTGAGATATCACAGATGGCCAAACGACTGCTTTAAAGGCAGACCTTTCTCGCTCACATCATAGTTCACTACAAATTAAAAAGGTACCTAAAATACAGATACACGTCTTATTAATATACCGTACTGTGTTAGCATTACATACATATATTATAAAATTAAGGTTGAGCTTCACGGCAGTGTCCAGGTGTATACAGTATCATCTTGCACAAACCATTGTTTACTTATGAATGCTTTCTGGCTTTAGGTGAGAAGCCTTCTTATGATTCTATAAGTGTTATCTTCAAATGAAGCCGAATTCTGCACTTATCGACAATAGGGTATATTCATGGCACGCTTTTTATAAGCCGAATTTCAATAACCACTTGACCCGCTTGTGCAGATAGAGACTCGAAAATTGGTCCGTCTCTAGTAGCCGTCCTTATGTAAACTAAGCGGGGCAATATCGTGTTTTCTGATCACAGCGCGCGTTCTCGCGGACCTTGATGGCGACAAATATCATCGAGCTCTTGCAGGAAAAAAAAAAAAGATCCCGAAGCGAAACTGAACGAGGAAGTGACTAGCTGCGCCGTCGCATCTGCACATTCGTCTAGGCAATCATCGATGCTACTCGACACAGTAAATGGCGAGCGCTATAAAACCACCCTATTGAGTTACGGCAATCAAACCTCGGGCGAGCTTGTTGATTCAGGCGTGCGCGGAAGCGACATGCCGCAAGTGCCTGTTTGTTTTCCGGGTCGAGGATATCTTTGCGTGTGTGAGTGCGTGTTACTCGCTGCGTGCGCAAACAACGTTCAAACAGCTCCCATTCATATTAGCTTACCACACCGCACCCTTTCTGCACGAGTTCTTCGTACTTACCGCGCGGCGTTTGCGGTCTGGCGGCATTGCTAGGCGACACGGTTCGGCGAAGGGGAGAACACTACAAACACAGATAAGAAGCAACGATGACGACGAAAGTGATTGCGGGCGCGCGAGGTCTTGTTTGCCTTTTCCCGGCGGCCGAAACAATATGTCCCTCTCCACGCGTTCCTGCCTGCTGCCCCACAAAAGAGTTTTCCTGCGATTACAGCTTATTTGATTTTTCTCTTGTATCTCTCTCCGCCCTCTTTTCAATTTACAAACGAGTCTTTCGTGGGCCGCGTACTCAGACAAATAGGCGCGCCTTCTGGTGAAAAGAAAGCACAAAGGAAAGAGGGAAAGGAGGTGGGCCGGAAACGTAATTGCCGCACTGTGTAGCACGCAATGGCTGACCGCGCAGTCCGCTGCATGCTGTTGGGTCGCCGCCGACGCAGCAGAGAACCGTTTGTTTCTTTCTCGCTTAGAATTCTAGCGTCCGTGAGTGCGACGGTACAGCGAGAGCAGCTGGTTCGGCCCGCAATGAGAGAGCCAGACAGGAGGGCAAGAGAAAGGGCACTTCAAGCGGGATGTCGGGGTATTGTGCAAACGCGTCGGTGGCCGCATGGCCTGTCGTCCTTGGCGAATTTGTCACGCAGAGCGCCTATCGACACGTTTTTTTCTGCGCGCAACCGCGCTGCTGTATATATAAGTACCCGCGCTACCCTATATATTTTTTTTCTATATCTCCCGAATGAGTAAGTGACGGCGGTGATTGCGTGCAGCGCGTTCAAGTCACCCTTCGCGATTGGTCGATCTAATGAGCATATTACGGACCGCGCGAAGGCTGTAGAGACGTGGATGCATCGATTCTCTTCGATCGGAGTCGATCGACGGATGGCCGCGACTCCACACTTACATATTTATTTATTACTAGTTTATTTATTTATTGTTTTTATATATAGTTGCTGCAGTAAACTCGGCGCGTCACATTTCGCAACCAAGTGATTTCATAAGCAGCAGGGACAAGTTTTCTTGAAGTATCCGGGAAAAAAAAATAGGCGCTTTTGTGGGACTACATTCACTGGAGGTAGGATGCACGCAATTCGGCTCTGCAGCCTTCACTTCAGTGCCGAAAAAAATTGCACCATCTCCCCGAAGGAAGAAAACCCTGATGGGATGCGAAGCAGCAGTGTTGCGCACGGGTGGCGTCACGGGTAGAACGGCGCAAACGCGGGTGTTGCGGTAATCGCTGGAAGATTCGTTTGAAGCGATGGCTGGCGCAGGTCTTGTAGGTGACATGGGCAGACATGTTTCAACACGTACGTTAAGCCTGCGTCAGGTTTATCGCGCGTGAACCGACGAGTCGGTGGTGTGACGAGCAGATGTCGCGGCAGTCGTGTTGCGGGTCAACAGACGAGGCGGTAGCTGCGGGTGCCGCGGTGAGCGTGTGGCAGGCGAGATAGAGAGTCACGTCAGCGCGCACTGCGAGCGGAGTGTGACGTCAACGGCAGCAGCGGCATGGCCTACTTGGCACTGCGCCAACATCTGCGATGTGGGTCACGTTCGTACGGAGGGACAGCGTTACGCGGTTTAGTCAAAGAGCTGCTTCGTATCTAAAAAACATGAAAGATTTATTGAACGAGCGACGGGACAGAAGAAGAGGAATCGATGACTTTACTTGGTGCAGCTACAGAGGAGCTGGATGGAGAAAAAAATGAACAGTAGACAACGGGACTGTTGAATCAAGTTTCATTTGTGGAAGTGAAGACGTAAGAACGCAGAATCACATTAGCAGATACAAGTCAACGTTAGCTGCCCTATAGACAACATTAGTTCGGGCTAATTATAGGTTATAGTGTCAAAGTAAGCATGACATTTCTAGACACTAAGTCGGGCAGACGCTCTGCCGCACTAGATTGCACCGCCTGCGGGGTCAGCACACATTTCCGGTCATAAATCACCGCACGACATTACACAGCATACGTTGTAGAGGTCGAAGGAAGTCGTTCTCTTCATAATGCAAAGTGGGGATAACTGAGAGTGCACGCACAAACACAGAGGCACGCATGAGCGCACAACACACACACACACACACACACACACACACACACACACACAACGGAGTGAGGAAAGCATGCATAAACAGCACGTGTGCACGCGAGTGTACCCTCACGCTATTTGCTCAGTTGCGTGCCGAATGATTTAACGGTAACACGTGAGACGATGGCGCATAGCTTCTTTGCTTCTTTGTATAGGGAACTATAGTTCTGTGTAATTGCAGTGGTGGACGTGTGCGTGTGGTTGATCGGTGTAAGAATGGCACACTGGGGGCGTTGGTTAAGCATATCGTGAAGTGTCCCTTCAACTGTGTCTGTATGGCTGTCCCTTTTCTACGACAATGGGCATAAGGGAGAGTCATTATTACACACGCGGAGCGCTCCGTGCGTGCGTCGATTATAGCGACCGCACCAAGAAAGCATCGGTCGTAGGTCGAATTTTCAGATTAGGACGAATTTTTGTTTTCTCGAGTTAGAACACTTTCTTGTTCGGAAATCTGTACGTATTTTCTTTGCAGTTAGGCGCTGCACACAGATGGATGTGAATTTTATTTTTTTTGACGATACGAGTTCTTTGCCTTGTTACCGTTGCACGTGCGTATGCGAGTGAAAATCACCGCTGTCAATTCCGCTGCACATTTTCCTTCAAGCGGAGCCACAGCGCTGCATGCAATTAAGCGGCGCCACAGCCGAAGCGTAGAATCGACATGGATGTGATCGATAAATGCCTATAGACGGGCAAGCAAAGGCGAAAGAAACAGAAAGGAACACCCTCGTTTCGCTTTATCGTTACTTTATAACTTGTCTCACACACGGCCACCCACCCTTCTGGGCGGCCGCCTTTTTGACGCGATAATTACCGTTATGCACGTGGCTTCTAATTAGTGTCCACCTACAAAGTGAAAGCCTCTCTCTCCTTCTTCTCTGTACCCGTGTCGTGAGCTGCGATGCCGTCAGAGCTGCTGCTTCCGTTCGCTATAGTACCGACGCCTTTGTCGAACCGTTCGGTGCTTTTATAATGCGTCGCCGATCGCATCGTGCGCTGCGGTCACCACGGGTTCCATGTTGTAAGCGAATGGCGCCCGAGGCGATGGCTTACGCGAGGCGCGCACTCTATACATATATATCGCTTGTCCTCGATCAACGCGTGATCGCCTCCGTTCGTGCCTGCACGTTTCAAACGAGCGCGAGCACCTCCTTGTGTCCAGGCTGTTAGCGATTAAGTCGAGGGTGGAGGGGGAAAGGGTTGACCTGCTGCTGGAGCGAGCCCAACGAGCATTACGGGGGGACGATATACGAACGCATTATCCGAGGGGGAGGCGTATCGAATGCGATGTGGTGGCCGCCGCAAAAGATCGAAGGGGTGTTCGTGTGCCGACCACCGAAGACGATCGCGTATACAAATGCCCGATTCGCGTCGTCCATCATTGGCTGTACGATGCGGTCGACGACTTCGGAAGCTTCATATGTATATATGTATGCGCACAGAGGAAAGCGTGTCATTATTGAGCAAATCTGGCACGCCTATCTTGCTATATAGACTGCAGGGTCCGAACTTACGCGACTTAGCTAACCTTCTCGAGTTACATGAGCTATGTCGAGACGATTCCTTTGATAGACGTTTGGGCAGTTAGGGGAGTGTTAATGTTGCAATAAAGAGTTAATGGCATGAACTACTTCAATCTGCAGATGGGTCATGTGTCTTTGATCGCGCTCTTGAGTGTGTGTTATGTGAGCGCATTTATTTGCAAGCTTCTATCAAATTAGCGTCAGTCCCTATCCTCTCACATGTCTTTCCCGCTCTCTCTGTCTCTCGTTGCTTGCTTGGATGCCTATTTTTATTATTGGCCTTCCCGTTCGCACTAATTCCATGAATATAGGGTATGTTACTGTGTTTAATCTTTGCCTTTCTTTGTCTTAGTCAGTTAAAGCATGTCGTTCTCTTTATGCACTACATTTAGACACGTTAGTGTGCACATACTAGACGGTTCATGTGCACTTTATGCAGGAAATGCTATAAAATGATTTTGTTTAACTTCACTAATAGCCCACAAACTTGTGAAGGGGCTATTTTATCCAATTTGAGATATCTATCTATCTATCTATCTATCTATCTATCTATCTATCTATCTATCTATCTATCTGTCTATCTATCTATCTCTGTCTGTCTGTCTGTCTGTCTGTCTGTCTGTCTGTCTGTCTGTCTGTCTGTCTGTCTGTCTGTCTGTCTGTCTGTCTGTCTGTCTGTCTGTCTGTCTGTCTGTCTCACAACCTTTTGGTCAAAGGTATATTCTTTTCCTCTGTTTGCTCGCCACATCTTACATTAGGAACGTCAATTGCATAGAGCTGACGAACTAAAAGCCCCGTTTAAATCTTGGTGAAAGCTCTTTAGGTACCATAAGTGGTTTGTGTACAATCACTAATTCATTTACACCAATATTGATTGCACATAACAGTGCTTGTTGCGCAAGCTCAGCATTTTTTTTTTTAGCGTGTCGCACGACCATGGACATAGAGGAGGCACGTCAACGCCTATCAAAACACGCTGCATTGCTGGTAAACTTTAATAATAATAATAATAATAATAATAATAATAATAATAATAATAATAATAATAATAATAATAATAATAATAATAATAATAATAATAATAATAATAATACCTTATATTTCTTCAAATAAAACAGTACATGTGACTAGGCCTGCCAAAGCCAATTGGTGGCTTGAGTGGCAGAGCCTGGCAGGCAGCAAAACAAACCGGACGCGTTACAAGATTGTATTTCATGGCCTAAGAGGGATGATAGGAGAAAAAACAACGTGAACATAAGATTAGAAACAGCAGGGCATACAAGCAATAGTTACAGCAATTGAAAGTGAAAAGGTATAAAGGAAAAAAGAACAGAGTTACAGCAAATGTTTCTTAAGCAATGTACCACACTGGATGATTGTGCAGCATCATGCTTGCGAATGAGTGTATATTAAATAACACACGACATGCATTACAATTGTAGACAGATACGCCGTAGCAGTTTCTTTAATTTGTATTTTGTTTTTGTGCGAAACTTTGCTGGGGGGTATTACATTGAAATGGGTTGGGACATAATGGGCTCGTGCCCCGCCGCGGTGGTCTAGTGGCTAAGGTACTCGACTGCTGACCCGCAGGTCGCGGGTTCAAATCCCTGCTGCGGCGGCTGCATTTCCGATGGAGGCGGAAATGTTGTAGGCCCGTGTGCTCAGATTTGGGTGCACTTTAAAGAACCCCAGGTGGTCGAAATTTCCGGAGCCCTCCACTACGGCGTCTCTCATAATTATATGGTGGTTTTGGGACGCTAAACCCCACATATCAATCAATCAATCAATCAATCAATCAATAATGGGCTCGTATTCTAGTTCCATACTTTGTTGAACACCGCGGTCTCTAGTAACGTACTTTGGGCCTTAAAGAACGAGAATAATAATAATAATAATAATAATATCTACAGTTTAGGTCTCAAAACCACGATATCATTATGAGGGATGGTGTAGTGGAGGGAGTCCCAGTATTTCGACCATTCGGTGTTCTTTATCGTTCACTGGCATCACACATTACACGGACTTTCAGCATTTCGCCTCCATTGAAATGCGACCACCGCTGGCTGGTTATGTTTCGTGGTGAAAAATGGTCGATGCCTCCGGGAATTTCCACCGCCTGTGTTCTATAAGCATGGGCATGAACCACACTGGGGGAATAAAAACTTACAGACAACTTGCTTGCGTTTATCGCCGTTCACCCGCGGCCGGTTCTTCATCGAAAGACGCATCTGTTGAATATTTCATAAGCATGTAATAACGCTTGTGACTCACGCCTATGGGTTTTTGCTGTATCACGTATTGAAACTGATAAAGTATGACTGATACCGCGTAGAGGGAGAATAATGCAACGAAAAGCTAGGACGATAGCCCATATCGACTGCAGTCGAACAGCTTTACAACTAAGTGCTCGGGGCCTTAACGAAAATATTTCGTTATATGGCCAGTACACTCCATAATAAAAGTGTCTCACTGGAACGTTCGCATTGTAGTCATCATTTAAAGAATTTCTCGAAACCACGTTTGAATTCGTTAGCAGGGCATTGTAATATGGCAGGAAAACACAGAACTGCTTTTAAAATTGTGCAGTTGCCCCGCCGCGGTGGTCTAGTGGCTAAGGTACTCGGCTGCTGACCCGCAGGTCGCGGGATCGTATCCCGGCTGCGGCGGCAGCATTTCCGATGGAGGCGGAAATGTTGTAGGCCCGTGTGCTCAGATTTGGGTGCACGTTAAAGAACCCTAGGTGGTCTAAATTTCCGGAGCCCTCCACTACAGCGTCTCTCATAATCATAAGGTGGTTTTGGGACGTTAAACTCCACATATCAATCAAATAAATCAAAATTGTGCAGTTAGTGTGGTAAATACTACTCCGCTGAATTGTGGGAAGTATTACTTCGGACCAACTGCCTGATGTGTTAATAAAAGGTTAATCTAGAGTGACAGTCATATCACAAAGACTAAAAAGGCTTTGCCAAGAGTGTACCCACAAGCCAACCTTTGCGCATATATGTAGCGTCGCATCCTATGAAGTGCCTCCTCCTCCTATCTCCTCCAAGTTGCGGAAATAGTAAGCAAGCGTAAACACGAACACGAACGCGAGATAATACAAGTTGTGAGGATTCGGAGGTTATAGGTGATCAATGTGCTATAGTTTACCGTGTAACATGCCATTCGATAAAGAGTTACAATTCTTGCGATCGGTGTTTCAAGCGGCTTATAGGAAGTGTTTATCTGATCAAAACTGTTCCACTAAATCGCAATAAGTCAGCGCTGTCGTTTGTTCCGGTTCGGTGTCCATGATCGTCGACCTGCGCTGTTTGATTCATGATGCACTTCGAAGCCTTGCGAAAGACGTATACAGGAGTCATCCCAAGCCGGCGACGAGCGAGAGTTACGCGATCGAATGAGATGTCAGCCGCGGCGCGTGGCCCAAGACGATAACTCTCTTGCGTATACTGTATACTAACCGAGCGCCGCTTCGACCCGGCGGCGTAGATAATTCGACGAATTAAACGAATCACGACTGTACACAACGCGTCGCCGCCATGTGGTTAAAGGCCTGCGCGTACGTATTATACGCAGTCTGCGTCTCTGGTATGGCGTTGTCCCCACGATCACTCGTCACAGTGCTTAACCACAACGACATGACAGGACGATAGCGCGTGTGCCGAGGTCGCGCGAATTACGGTGACCGCTCGCGCGCTCTTCGAAGTGGGCCAGCTTGCGCGTTAACGAAAACTCGAGTTACACGGCGACCGGCCGAAATAAATGCCATGTGCGCGCTTTAGATCGCCCGGTCCCAAATACTAGGGCATCTAACTGCCTAGCTGAGTGGCGTGGCGTGAAAGGCAAACAAGAAATGTACCACCGACGAACAACATTAAAGCACGACCGAAGTGTCACAATGACCTGAACGCCCGCTGTGTGTGTGTCGATTGTTCAATAAACGATCGAAGGCCCCGGCGTATGATCGATCAAGGTGGCCGAGCTGGCGCGCCGGTTAGGGTCGATTATTTATCTTTACGACCTCGACTCCGTGAGCTGAACGAATTGAACGAACAGATCGCGCTGGTTCAGTGCATGGCGGGAGACATTGATATCTGCAGTTCCTGTCTCGGTACGAAAAAGAATGCGAGAGTGCACTCCTGCGAGTGGTCCACAAAACATCGGGAGCGATCTTACGTACGCTTCAAACTTACTTTCCGATGCAGCCTCGGGTCTGACCTAGTATGACAATACGGGGTGTGATGATTTATTCTTTCGTACTAGAAGCATTTTGTCGAACTCACTTTATGGCGTAATTAATAGGTCGATCGTCCATGCTTCGAGGCTGTTCAAATCGTTGAAGGATAGCGGACAATAAAACGAAAACAAGAACGGAGACTGACTTCACGTGTTCTGACTAAGGCGATTACATGTATACTTTATTTGGAGATTGCCTTCCACGTCGCGCTAAGTTTGTTTCGACACGCGATGCAAAGTGGTCGACTCAGTTCATTTGTTGCAAAAAAAAGACATAAATAAAAGTCTCATTTCGGCATGCTTCACCGAGTGGGTATAATCTAGGGGTGTTCGAATGGTGAATATTAAAACCGATTCAAGTAGGAATCGTATATGAATAGAATATTATTCGAATACTTTTCGAATAGTAAAGCAGACATCTTCAAAGCAGCCCTAGAATGGCAATGCAACAATTATTGAAATAGGCCAAGAATTCGACAGCATTTTATTTGGAACAAGTATTCACGAGCTTTAACAAAGTAACATACGATTACTTTCAAATGACAAAAAATATACCATAATTCAGTAAACTGAAACAAGTTGTTATGTATAGCAGCAACAAAAACCTTAGAAATTGCTTTGTAAATGCAGGCTGAAATACAGCAGTGGCCACAGTATTCGAGGTGGCACTTAATCAAGCGCTTTTAGATAAACTGTTACAAAATATTAAACAGTATTCATGAGTCAAGATCGCCATGAATGTCGTGATGAAAATAGTGGCTTGATGACTTTGTCACTTCGTTGACTCCGAAGAATTAAGAAAAGACTTCGTCATTCTGTAATTAACCTAGCGTTCACTTTCTCGTGAAGCCTTGAGCTGTGTGCATATTGGTAACTCGATCATTGAACCCATAAACGTTGTGCTCTATTTTGCAACGTTTCGTTCCTTCAATATTTTGTCACCAGTGCTAATTATTCGAAAAATATTCGGTATTTCTAATATGCAATATTCCATTCGAGTGCCAAATCGAATAGAATGCTATTCGATTAGTTGACCGAAAGTGTCGAATATTCGCTCGGCCCTAATCATACGGAACGAAAACTCTATATTTCAGTATCGATGTGAATATTTTAGTCATATCAGAATCTATATTCTTACTGTGAGGATTTATTCTGTTAGATGATAGAGCTAACGCTGCACAGAGCACAAAGTATTGCTGGCCAACAAGGCAGCTCGAGAATCAAACCATAACAACATTGTCATCATCCATTGGATATCATTTCAGTGCCTGTGCCGTGGTGACATTTCCATACGCGTGAAATCAGCCCGGTCGGTAAGGCACCATCTCGGCACCCGCTAAATGGACGTGCCATCATTGTGGGGCTTTAGACTAGAAACGTGGGCTACGTCACTTTTGGGTGCGACAGACAATAAGTTTTCTGTCGAAGAAATCTCATAGGTGACAAGTGCCACCTGATGCAGAAGACGCAAAACTCAATATGGCCGAACTTATTGTGATAACTGCGAAAACTGCTCAAGAAAGAGACAAGAACCCAGAAGAACACATAAGCGCAGACTAGCAACTGAAATTTTATTGATTGATTGATATGTGGCGTTTAACGTCCCAAAACCACCATATGATTATGAGAGACGCCGTAATGGAGGGCTGCGGAAATTTCGACCAGCTGGGGTTCTTTAACGTGCACCCAAATCTGAGCACACGGGCCTACGACATTTCCACCTCCATCGGAAATGCAGCCGCCGCAGCCGGGATTCGATCCCGCGACCTGCGAGTCAGCCGAGTACTTTAGCCACTAGACGACTTCGGCGGGGCGAAATTTTATTGAAGAAAACACGCATATCAATAGCAAGAAATGACGTAAAAGTTTAGATGTTGGCAGTTAGATAATCTATTTCCAGTTGGTGCAATGCAATCGAAGGCTTCGCGACACTCGTGTCGCTATTCTTGTGAATATAAAAAGTCTCAGCAACTTCTCTCGCTCTCCTATCTCTGTGCCTGGACAACACCTTTGTTTCTTGAAGTAAAGAGTGACACTTGCAATCTCTGCAATGTAGGCACGGATTCCACGAAAGGTGGGCCTTTGCCGATTCTCTGTGATCCATTAGACAGTTCTTCAAACATTTCCAGGTTTGTCCGATATAGCATGCACCTACGACACGACAACGGGGATGAGCTATATCGCAACCTTTCCACATTCGACTACTTAACCTCACATTCACTCCACCTTTTTAAATACAATAGTCTTTCTTGGGGACCTCAGACACAAAAATTTTGGTCTGTCTGTTTGTACATTTCTCTGTTTGTCTCCCCTTAACGGTACCTTAAGCGGCGCCAAACTCACCAAACGATGCTCTAAACGGCCGACCCCATCCGCAGCGCCCACCACAATCGCACAAGCATGAACGCTGAACCTTGAACAATAGTTCAAGGTTCAGCGTTCATACTTGTGCGATTGTCAATTAAAAAGCAATTATCGCGCATATCTGAGGCATCATAACAACACGCCAATATTATGTATGTGTATTTTTTTACTAGAAAAGGCATACATAAGTAATTCTAAGGACCGTAGCGTTCATCACAGTGCGCTGACCATGCGATGCTTGCACGAAATGGCCAGTGTTTTGAACGCTTTGCTAAGACGACACGGTGGTGGCCCCTACCCGTCGCCATGCGTTCTACACCCTATCACCTCAGAGACAGGCGCGCACGCCGCGCGCCCCGTTTTCCAGCATAACTGCCAGATAGCGCTCATGTCTCACGTGTGACGTGAATTGATGCGCTCGTACGCCTCCGCTGCACGCTCGAGGCACTCTACGCTACGCCTCCTGAATACCATTCACCAATTTTTCTTGCACAGAACATCAATTAAACGTTTTGATCACTCTCTCTAGACGCAAGACTATTGTCTTTCGAAGACATTTGCAGTGTAACTTGCAGATACGGGGCCATTTTTTTTTTCTGTTCAATTTTCCTATACCCACCGCTGCACGGTGAATAGAAACATTTCGCCCAGAGTTCAGTCCTCATAAAGGGACACTAAAGGCAACTATTGAGTCAACGTTGATTGTTGAAATAGTGGTCCAGAAACCTCGTAGTGATGGTTTTGTGTCAAGAAAGTGCCTATTTTAAAATAAAATCACGTTTTAGTGGTCCGCATCGGGTTAGCACACTCCAAACTGCCCGCCGCGTAGGCCCGTGTGCTCAGGTTTGGGTGCACGTTAAAGAACCCCAGGTAGTCAAAATTTCCGGAGCCCTCCACTACGGCGTCTCTCATAATCATATGGTGGTTTTGGGACATTAAACCCCAAAAATCAATCAAAGTGCCCGCCGGACAGTCTCATGTTTTCACGTCACTGTTGCCGTGCGCAACGTTGCCCGGCTTTACTACATGGTCGCCGACACCAGGAGCAGCAGAACAAAAGCAGCGGGAGCAACAGCAAAAACAAAGGCTGCCATTGGCTTCGAGATGGCAGACGTCTTTTGGTTCAACTTGGTCCCACTAGATGGAACGACTTGTCCAGTTTAACCAAACGGTAATTGAATTTTCGAGCCACTCGCGCCGTTCCCCATAGTAACTTCCGGTGGTTCTTTTTTTTTTTTCATACACCAAACATAAACGAACAAGCACCATTTTATTACGTATCTTGATGCACAGAATCTTCTTTCTTTAGT
Organism: Rhipicephalus annulatus; assembly: GCA_013436015.1. NCBI lineage: Eukaryota > Metazoa > Arthropoda > Arachnida > Ixodida > Ixodidae > Rhipicephalus > Rhipicephalus annulatus. Next base: position 36,176 of record WOVY01013962.1, read on the forward strand.
GCAGTTAATTCGATCACTAGTGATTAATTGTAGGTGGTTCGTCTGACGTCATTGGAATCATTTTGAGAATGCCCTATCGTAGCGCAGATGTGCGTCTGGTTAACCTACATCTCTTACCTTGCTTTTCTCTCTTTCCCGCGGACGCCTTCGACCTTTGTATGGTGCCACCGCTACGTATGCGCGTCAGCACACTTACTGTCCATTTCTGTCTCTCCTTCGTTTCACTTTCTCCTCCCCTTTTCTCTCTCTTATATTCATAGTCCACTTTCAATTTCCCCAGCGAAGCAGTGGCTAATCAGGGGGTGGCACACTAGGCCTGTGTCTTCCACCTTCCCCCCAGCCCACGAAACGGCTCTGTTTGTTTGTTTGTTTGTTTGTTTGTTTTTCGCCATGGCATTTTGCCATTTCAAGGAAATTGCCATTTCAAGGATGTGCATCCGCCCCGCCGCAGTGATTCTGTGGCTAAGGTATTCGGCTGCTGACCCGCAGGTCGCGGGATCGATTCCCGGCTGCGGCGGCTGCATTTTCGATGGAGGCGAAAAAGCTGTAGACCCATGTGCTCAGATTTGGGTACACGTTAAAGAACCCCGGGTGGTCGAAATTTCCGGATCCCTCCACTACGGCGTCTCTCGTCATCATATAGCGGTTGGGGGACATTAAACCCCACATATCAATCAATCAAGGAGGTTCATCCGAAAAAAAAAAGGATATGCTGCTTACGGCATTACCACGTAGTGTACAACCTGACATGTGCCAGGTTAACTTCCCTGCCGCATCTCTTGTTGTTAATCCTTCCTTTTCTCTTTCTCAAAGGCGTTATTGCAAATTGCCGTCATGACACTTTTTTTTTGCAAACGTAACGACTTTTTTTTTCTCCTCTGCAGTTATGTCTGCCTATTTGATTACTTCACTGAAGAGCAAGTTGTTGGCGCCGAAGCAGCAGCCACCTTGCCGTGACGCGTGTTCCATCCATTACGGAGGTAATTGAGCCGCGCTAAGCAGTCTTGCAAAGAACTGGCTATATGTTGCTCTTATACGCGGGCTACACAGCTTTTCCGTCGTGGATAACGAGCACGAATATCTACCAAACAGACCAGCGGTTGCACTCTCGTTAACGTCATTTATGTAGCTTGCTGCTGACTTCACTTTATCCTGCAGCCGCGCGATTTAACCCGACACGACTAATTTATTCTATTTATCTCTTCGTTATCGCATCTGAGACGCGCAGCTGTCAGCCTGTCGCAAGCGTGCCCAGTACAAGGACTTTAACAAGATCTGATAAGGATCTCGAGAAGCTCCCTGGAATGGCTAAACGTGTGTATGAGAGCGGCTTCTTCACTCAGCAAGCAAACAAACAAACAACGCCGAAAAGAAAAAAAAAGTTCTCTAAGTTCAAGGCAACTGCTCGGGGATATCGTTGCTGGGGAACGGCTTTAAGTAATTCGAAGCGATAAGTATGTTCGCAGTGGCGGGTGCAATCAACTGCGTATATCCTTCTTCAAAGGTGTCCGAGAAAAGCCGCTTCTGGAATGGGTATGTACGCAAGCCCTTCGGCGCCTGTGATTTTTTCTATTTCTTTAATGTTGAGCCGTTTTTATCTCTCAAGCATTACGTAGCTCAAGTATCTCTAAAGCTGCAAGTATGACGCTGCCGACTAAGCACAAGATTCAGCGTCATTTACACGCACTTCTAATATCGGGTCTCGCATGATTGCGTTTTCACTGCACGTCGCACGCACATCGTTGTAGCGAGGTGAAACCTGTAGGCGTTTCACGGGCCACGCAGGCAGCCAACGCTTGCTTTCTGGAGGTTTCACTGTATTTTTTATTTGTCGTGTTGTCCTTGAGAGAACTGAAAGTGTCGTGTATATTTTAGGATGTGGGAGGTATAAATTATCATTGCTACCACTTATACGTTGTGTTTATGCAAGTACGAGTGACTTATTAAGGTTGCGCCCTTAGATGTGAAAAGGCCCGGTGAGAGTCAAGAGGTCAGTAGCGGCTGGGGAGACGCCAGCTGTACAGCAGCGGTTGAAAAAGAAGAAAAAACAGCTATAGGTAGTTATTTATTCCAGAGGCTAAAATTTTTATTTAAAGCAGTTGTCGGTAGCCGTAGGTTATGACGTTAGAGAAAATGCCAACTATAGGCTGGAACCAACGTCATCATTGTCATTATCATCATCAGAATATACGCCCACTGCAGGGCAAAGGCTTCTCCCATGATCCGCCAATCAACCCGGTGTTGTGCTTTCTCTGCCACGTTATACCTGCAGACGTTTTATTGTTACCAGCCCGCCTAACTTTCGGTGTCCCCTTCGTGCGTTTGCCTTCTCTGGGAATCCAGTCAATTACCCTTAATGACCAGCGGTTATCCTGCCTACGTGCTATGTGCCCGGCCCATGTCCGTTTCCTTTTCTTCATTTGAACTATATATGATATCCTTAACCCCAGTTTGTTCCCTGACCCACTCTGCTCTCTTCCTGTCGCTTAAGGTTACACCTATAATTTTCCTTTCCAACGCTCGCTGCGTCGTCCTCAATTTAAGCTGAACCCTCTTTGTAAGCCTTCAGGTTTCTGCTCCGTAGGTAAGTACTGGCAAGATGCAGCTGTTATACACCTTCCTCTTGGGGGTTAGTGGCAGATTGCCATTTGTGATTTGAGGATGTTTGCCGAATGTGATCCACCCCATCCTTATTCATCTAGTTAGTATTTAACCCTCATGGTTCGGCTCCACGGCTACTACCTGTCCTAAGTAGATATTATTCCTTTACAACCTTAGCGTCTCTCCACCCATCGCAAAGTGATGTTTTTTTGCCGATACTGTTTCACATTACTTTAGATTTGTTCTTAGACGTGCTCTTCTGCTTTCTGTGTTCAGTTCTGTAGTCATGAACTGTAATTAGTCCCCTGATATCTCATCAAGGTGTCATCAAGGCAATGTCATCGGTGAATCACAGGTTACTAAGATACTCTCCATTAACTCTTATCCCTAACTCTTCCCAATTTAGGGCCCTGAAAACCTCCTGTAAACACATGGTGAATAACATTGGAGAGATCGTGTCTCTCTGAATTTCACCCTTCTTTATTGAGATTCTGTCGCTTTCTTAATGGAGAACTATGGTGGCTGTGGATCCACTTTCTTCCAGAATGTTTATGTAGGGTGCGTCGATGACCTGATTCCATAGTACCTGCATTACTGTTGATATCTGGACTGATTCAAACACCTTCTAGTAACCTATGAAAGCTGCGTATAGGGCTTGGTTGTATTCCGCACATTTCTCAATTACCTTATTTATAGTATGAATATGGTCAATTGGGGAATAGCATGTACGAAATCCTGCTTAGTCTTTTGGTTTATTCAACTATAATGTTGCCCTAATTTTATTAGCTATTGTTTTTATAAACAGTCATGGTAGAGATCGAACAGTAAGCTGATCGGCCTGTAATTTTTCAAGTCCTTGACGTCCTCTTTCTTATGAATTAAAATGATGTTGGCGTTTTTTCAAGATTCTGGTACCCTTCTCGCCTACAGAGACATTTCGTATATAAGTTGGCCAGTTTTTCTAACACAATTTCTTGGCCATCTTTCAGCACATTTATTATTACCTTATCCTCACCAGCTGCTTTCCCTCGTAGCATTCCTTCTAGGGCTTTCCTTTCTTCCCCTGCCATTACTGGTAGGATGTCGAATTTCTCTGGGCCATTATTGCTTCTTTCGATATTATCCTGGTTGTTTCGGCTTCCGTACAGCTCCCTGTAGAACTTCTCCACTACATCAACTATGCTGTCTATATTGGTTATGACATTGCCTTCCTTGTCCCTTAATGCATACATCCATTTTTTGCCTATGCACAAGTTTCCCTTCGCAGCTTTTGGGCTTCTGCCGCTTTTTACAGCCTGCTCAATTCTCTCCATGTTACACCTTCTGTTGTCGGATTTATTGCGCCTATTGGTTAACTTCGAAAGCTCCCCTAGCTCTATATTGTCAGTTGCATTTGACGCTTTCATGTTTTGTCGTCTTTTAATGACATTTTTCGTCTCCTGCGATAGATTGTCAGTGTCGTGTCTAGTGACTGTATACCTCCCACTTCCATTGTACTCTCTTTAATGATACTGGTAAGATTATCGTTCATTGTGTCAACGCTAACGTCGGTTATCTTGTTTATAGAGCCTCGAATCTATTCTGAAGCGAAATTCTGGATTCCTGTACTTTCCTTCTCACTGTTAGCTCCTTAATTGGTTGCTTGCGTGTCAGTTTGTCCTTGCTTTTTTAAATCTAGGTGAATACAAACTCTTACCATTCTATGGTCACTGAATCGGATCTTGCAAACTACTTCTACATACTGTAAAATGCCAGGGTGTGCACACAAAATGAAGTCTGCTTTATATTTAGTGTCGTCATCAGGACTTACGGTTAGACATCGTTCACTTACGGTTACACCGTTTTCCTAAGAAGGTATTTAAGATTCGTAAATTAATACGTTCTGCGAACTCTAGTAAAAACTTCCCTCTGGCCTTTATGATCTCCGGCCTGTTGTTTGCCTACTTTGGCATTAAAGTCATTCATCACTGTGTCTTTACTTCAATAATGGCTGACTCTACGTCTTCATAGAAACGTTCAAACAAATGATCATCATGGCTCGGTGTAGGCGCGTAGGCCTGTACCGCCTTCATCTTGTATCTTTGTTAAATTATGATACTTGCCACTCTCTCACTGATGTTATAGTATTCCTCTATGTTTCCAGCGATATTTTTTGAGTATAAGAAACCACACCCCTAGTCCTTTTCTGCCAACTGATCCACGCGTCTGTTTTTCAGCACTGTATAAGCATCACTTGTCGTCTTAACTTCGCTGAGCCCTATTAAATCCCATTTAGCACCCTCTAACTCATCGAAGAGCACAGCTACATTAGCCTTACTGGATAGCATTCTAGCGTTCAACGTAACCAAGTTCAGATTTCAATGGCGGCCTATTCGGACCCAGAGATTCTTAGCGCCCTCCACTGCGTCGCAGGTCTGACCGCCACCTTGGCTTCACAGCCGCTGGAGACTGAGACCCAAGGGTTGATTGGTACTTTCATATGGAGGTAGTGGCAAAGTGCTGCACCAGGGTGGCAAGTCCTGCTCTGGTGAGGAAGTGCCTTACCGGCAGGTGGACGCCAGTGCGGCCGCACCTCAGACCTCTTCTCTTTTTTTGTTTAACGATTCCTTTATCACGCGTTTCAAGTAAATATACGATTGCATGGGAATGGTCGGGCATCTGCTTCGATTCTAATTTCGTCATTGCATACTAGGTTGCTGCGGTAGCTCTAAGTAGGGGGTTCTGTTGCATTTTCTTAGCACTGTAGAATACCACCTGACCACCTGTCAACTGTCAACTTCACATCACTCGTAGTTCGCTTGACCTTTTCTGAACTGTTTGAAAGTGTATGTGTTCATAAACAAGAAAATTGAACTTTCGGAAAATCGAAATCGCGGTTTCGAACTTCTGACCTTGCAAGCTTAGATCGTCTTAGTTACCTGTATAACCCACCTTCTCGCGCGATTATTCTGTCCTAGCTTCTTCCTGTCTGGCTCAATTTTTTAAAGCCAATGTATATGAACGCATTATGCTGTATGGGTCACATGCATGAGAATAGGTGCTTGCGACAGGCGTGTGGCCGACGTTTTGATAGCTGGGCCTATCATTGTGAAAACTGCCTTGTCATCTTTTTTTTTTTGCACAAGGCGAATACTGGGAGCGACACATCGTGACGTGACGTAAAAACCATCGTGACGTGACGTGACGCTTTAAAACCAACACGACATGCATAACAACGTGCCTTTGACAAACGTAGGTCCACCAACAAAACCTCCGCGAGCCTGTTTCGGTCATACAACCTGTATGTAATTTTATGTTCAAGGAAACGTCATGTATTTTTTTTACTTTGGTTTTTGTAGGACGATATAGGGATGCTTGTGTTTAGAAAAATAAGGGTTAATGATTTAGAGTACTTGGAAATATACCATGGGAGAGCATAAAGCCGTCCCGTGGCCTGATGAAATGTTTGGAAAAAAATGTTTCACGATTTCGAGTACTTCGTACTCAACTATGGGAGAGCACTGAGCCGTCCCACTAAAAACCATTCCGTTTAGAAAAACATTATTTACAGCATGTACAGAACACAAAGGCGTAACAGGGCATATACACTTCGGCACATCTATATTTCACGACTAACATCACTACGTTACAGTGAACACACTAGCTCTAATATACATGACAATGTTGGCATATATGTACACAAGAACTCAATGCGATGTCATGATGCAATGGTATAACGAAACTATTCCTGTGTTTTGTAAAAGTGGTGAACGATTTAGAGTACTTGGTACTCTACTATGGGAGAGCACTAGGCCGTCCCGTGGGGCTATTACTCAGCGTTGTGGCGGTGTTAAATTCGAAATCTGCCTGACACCCGGCCATAGTTTAGCGTTGTGCTGAACGCTCACCCATCTTTCACTGGTGGCTGCGTTCATATACTTGGGAATATTGTCGACTGAAAAGCAAATATTACGCATATCTGAGGTGCAGCATGAGTTCGTAAGTGTTAGGCGGTGCGTTCTTCTATAAGAAAATACATAGATACTTCATTTTAAAGACCATTATGTTTCTTAGGCTGCGTTGAAAATGCAACGCTACAGACGAGTGAAGGACGGCAGAAGACGGCTTCGCTGCACATGTATTTTAATGACATTTGCAGTGGCGCACACAGGTACAAGGCCCATTTTTTTACGTTTTCTTTGCTTTTTTTTCAGCATGCTTCTTTTTCTAAATTTCAATTACATCTCTTCGACACTCACTCGACACGTTTCTATTAACATTCAGAGCACAAGTCGTGGACTTGCGCAGCAGCACCCAATTTGTAAGGGAGCGTCGTCCCACCGGGACATCGTCGGAGTCGAAGGAAGCGCGGCATACCAAGTCTTGTAATAAGATCGTTGCGGCGCAATAAACGAAGAACTCGACCTGTGAAATGGCGAAGGAAAAAAAGTAAATATGAATGAACCGAGAGGGCTGCGACGGGCAATAAGCTCAACACGGCCGAGGCGGCATTCGTATCAGGTGCTAAGCTGTCCATACAAGGACAGCAGTCTCGCATTATGGTGTAATGGGTGTTACTGAAAGCGGTCGTTTTCTGCAGAAGCGACAATTTATTCGACACGAGTGTCTCCCCTCGCTCACTCGCCAGAGCTGGTGGCATGCGTTGAACGGGGCACTTCATTGAATGGAGCTGCTGTAAGCGGTGTCGCCTTGCGTCTAACAAAAACCTACGCATCAATTGGGCGTAATGTTTCAAGGGGGGGGGGGGGTGCTGGTAAGGGAGGGTGGAGGGAGCAACGTTTCAAAGGGTATAGCAGAGGAGGGGCGAGGAACGCAGTGACAACGTGTCGCTTTCAGAGACTCGTTGTCGTTGCGTAAACTTCGATTCGCTGTAATGTCACTCTTTCTGAGAACTGCGCTCCGATGGTACTCGAGTATGTCCGATTCATGTTGCCATGTATGATGTCTCAACGGAATTGGGCAACCACGTGTAGCCACACCTGCTCTTAGAATGTTTCTTTCACGCATATTTACTTCATTGGGCTTATTTCATACTTCACTGGCAGTCAAGACAAAATGTTCTCGCTGATATCTGTATTTTATATGTATTCTTAACAAATACATACATACATACATACATACATACATACATACATACATACATACATACATACATACATACATACATACATACATACATACATACATACATACATTACATACATACATACATACATACATACATACATACATACATACATACATACATACATACATACACTGTAGAATCTGTAATATGCTTATCGTGGCACTACTAAGCTAATAAATGGTCATCACGTTATTAAAGGCGAAGCATTTCTCAGCGAATTTCGGCGACTTTGAAAGTATCCATCTGTCTAACCGCCTACGACTTTTATCTCTCCTGGCCGTTTCGATAATGGTATCGATATAAAACTCGGTATGGCATAACATGGCTGTATGGAGAACGTATTTTACTAGTCATAACATGAAAATCATAACATGTATATCATGAATGTCATGATTTACATTTCATGGTCCTGCAGCTCTAGCGGTGGTTTCGTTCACATGACATGTTGCAAAACTGGTATAGTATGGCATGATGGCATCGCGAACACGAGCGATAGACCCTAACATGAAAATTATGACATGCGTGTCATGTAACAGCATGACTACATGCCACGCTCATGACCGCTCGCGACCCTTTCGCTAGCGTCACACATACCAAATTTGGTATTACAGTACGTGAATGAATGACGATGGTATGTGACTGGTGCAAACATTATAATTATGAGATGCGTGTCATGTAACAACATTACTACATGCCACGCTCATGATGCACTCGCGGCCGTTTAGCTAGCTTCACTTATACCAAATTTGGTATTTCTGGACGTGAATGGATGACGAAGGTATGATACTGGTGAAAACATGATTAACATGAGATGCGTGTCATGTAACAACATGACTACATGCTACGCTTATGATGCGCTCGCGGCCATTTTGCCTGCGTCACATATACCAAATTTGGTATTACAGGTTGCGAATGGATGACGAAGGTATGTGACTGGTGCGAACATGATAATCAGGAGATGCGTGTCATGTAACAACATGACTACATGCCACACTGTTGAAGTGATCGCGGCCGTTTTGCTAGCTTTACGAATGCCAAATTTGGTATGACGTGACGCCAACGGATGACGAAGGTATGTGGCTGGTGCAGACATGATAATCATGAGATGCGTGTCATGTGAGGCCATGACTACATACCACCGTCAAGGCGCCAATACATTTCGAAGTGACGCGGTGCGCGTGCTCACCGGCGTTCATTTCGTCGCGTCACGCTGGTGTTGCCACGCCAGGCGCCGGTCTAGCCAAATACTCGCAGACGCGCGCCGCACTGCTTTGCTTTGACGCATGCGCGTTTTCAACGCGTCCGGCGTCCCTCCCTCACGAAAACAGGGAGACGCAGTGTTGTCTGGGTAACACATTGGCGCGAAATTCAGCATGTCGAATTTCGCGCCGGTTGCCGTCGGGCCCTGCCGGCGGACGCAGGTCGCGCCTGGCGTCAGATTATAGAGTGCTCGCGTTTGCTAACGTGTGCCTAGCATGCGCGCGCGTCAACGCTACATTGAAGTTTATTGGGCCCTTCGTGATGCGCTCGCAGCCGTTTTGGTAACTCCACATTAAACAAATTTGGTTTTACGGGACGTCAATGGACGACGAAATATATTAATGGTGCAAGCATGATAATCCTGATACGCGTGTCACGTAAGAACATGATAACATATCACGCTCATGGCAAGCTCGCGGCCGTTTTGCTAGCTCCACATATTACAAATTTGGTATCACGTGATGTGAATAGACGACAAATGTAAACATGCAAACATTATAATCATGACACGGAAGTCATGTATGACATCATTTACATTCATCTCGTAAGGTTGTGCTGATTTTAAAAAGACATATCAGCATTTATCATTCATGCTTGGCATATCATCGATTCCCACTGTACATGGGATCTGCCATTTTTTTTATTCTTTTTGGCATTGAAGGAATGCGTCGTGAGTATTTTAATCAATTTCCTAAAAAATATCTTGTATCGCAGCTATCGATTGTAAAACGCAGACAATCTAAAGTGATTTTCCCCTTAGGCTCACTGTTAATGTGAAAAGGCCAGCTTTTACAAAAGCTCTCAGATTTTGGAACGACTTTTTACGGGCGAAGCTCCTTAAAGCGGCACCCGTTCGTACCTCGTAGCAGTGCGCAACATGTCTTACGCTTTTACCTGCCATATGGTGCTGGTGGGAGATTTCTCCTGTGCGTTGTTCAACAATAAAAAATTCGCAGCGTGTGCGCTAACTAAAAGCTGAATTCTCCTGTCTCTCATTCCCCATTAGCAGACGTTGAGCACTATCTGGCAAGAAAGGGTTGCTACGTTATACTCGCTGGGCGTAACCTCCTTGGTTTAAAAAGGTTTAGCGAGCGTTAGGCCGCAGTGCCATGAATACTGTGAACTAGTATATACTATCAACTCGGGGTGGTTAAATGTGGAAAGTAGACACTAAGCGCAAGCCGTAAGAAAGTGTGCATGTGCACCTCTCGTTTAGTCCTTGGAATTTCCGCTGGATGGCGGTGCTTCTATATGGGGAATATATGATGAAAAGATGCGAGATGGTGGTACTTGGAGTGTTGTTTAGATGGACGAACGGACACACAGACAGATGCATGGACAGACGCACGGATGGCTGCACGGACGGATGGAAGCATGGACGGTCGCCGGGGCGGATGCATGGACGAACGCAGGGATGAACGCACAGATGGACGTGCGGACGCACGAACAGATGCACGCACGGACGGGCGGATGGACGCACGCACGGTCACACAGACGGACGCATGGACGGAGGAAGCAAGAACGAATGGATGGACGGATGCTTCGCCCCACTCTCCGTCATTCATCCCGTGGATATGCTGCTATTTTTATTTATTATTTATTTATTTATTTATTTATTTATTTATTTATTTATTTATTACAAAAACATTGGAAGGTAAGCTACTCTAGAGCCGGCTATCCACACACTATGATAGTGATTTGGAAAAACACACGGAAACGAGCAAATTAAGTAAAACAAGAAGGAATAAAAGATTAAGTTACACTTTGGCATACACACTGTCTCTAGAGGTTCTTGCTATGGTACCGGGAACGGGCCTGTAAACGGAGTGCGGAGAAAAGAACAAATTCGTATAATCACTTAAACTAATGTCATACGGTGAAACGACGTTTCATCCTCGTAATTTCTACCAACAACCAGCGTATACTGCACCTAACTGCGTTCGTGTGCTTAGTTAGCGCGGCCCAGGTAGGTAGGTATAAACTTTATTTTTTTTCCTTTGTAAAGGAAAGGTGCAATGGAAGAGAGATGAGGAGAGATTACTACGCTCGATAGTCCTCCGCAACCCCTCTCTGCCCAACCCAGGATGGCCTCCTGGACGTCGGGTTTCAAGCTGCGCATGGCAGCCTCCCACTGCTCCTCATTACTATTAGTTTTCGAAGGGACGGTGGAGGGGGGTGCTTAGGGCACCCCCACATGATATGATTAAGATTTGCTTTCTGTGCGGAGCAATATTTACAGGAGGAGGACGGGTAAAGAGAAGGGTACATGAGGTGAAGAATGTAAGGAGAAGGAAAGGTGTGAGTCTGCAGCTGTCGCCACAGTACTTCGCGCCTTCGTATGGATTTCGACATTAGCGGCGGTAAGGATAAACGACCAAGGCGGTAGTGACTACAGATGTCGTGAAATGTTAAAAGGCGATCCCGCGCAGCAAACGGTGCCGTTGTCGAAACGGGGCCTGGCTCTTCCAGCGCCTGCGCCCGGAACGTAATCCTCGGGCGCTGGCGTGAGCCGCCTCGTTACCGGCAAGGCCCGCGTGCGCGGGAGTCCATATTAAAGCCGTGTCTTGTTGCGGGGGATGGGCCAAAAGGAGGGAGAGGGCTGTTTTGGACACCCTACCCGCTCCAAAATTGTAGATGGCAGTTTTGAATCACTAATAATAAGTGAATAATTTGGAACTGTAAGGGCCAGAGCTATGGCTGCTTCTTCCGCCTCCTCAGAAGAGGAAGCAGAAATAGAAGCAGCAGCAGATATCTGACCTAGCGAATTCACAACTGAGAGGGCGAAAAAAGGACGGGTACTGTATTCGGCAGCGTCAACGTAGAGCACTTCTTTAGAAGTAGAAAATCGTTTTTCGAGAGTTTTTGCACGCTGTCGTCGACGTTGCTCGTGGTGCACAGGGTGCATGTTTTTAGGGAGCGGCGGAATGTGTAGATTCTTGTGTATTCACGCGGAATAGTGTGTTTGGCGTTAGTGGTTGGAGTTGGCCTGATACTGGAGGGTATCGAGTATGTATCTTTCCGGTCTGTGGGTTGGAAAGACGAGCATATTGTGAAGTTAAGTGTGCTTCAATAAGTTCAGTTAAGGTGTCATGTGCCTGTCTTCCATGAGCCGTGCGGTGGACGTTCGAATGGGGACTCCGAGAGCGAATTGTAGATTTTGCGTAACAAAGTGTCCACGTATTTTTGTTCTCTTCTCAGAAGGAACAGATAAGGGAGAGAATAAGTCACTTTTGAGGACGAAGGCTTGGATGAGGCGGAGGAGCTCTGCCTCTCGTAGCCCGCCAGCTTATTAGATATCCTGCCTATAAGGCGTAGAGTTGTGGTCCACAGTTGTTTGAAGTGCTTTAATGGTGTGTGGGTTTCAGTCGATTCGTTGTATGTGTAGTCCAAGCACCCTGAGTCTGTCAACTTTAGGCACGGGTGTATTGTTCAGTGTTATTTGTATATCAGAGATGTGCTTTTCAGAGCCCCGATGGGCAGGAAGGAGGAGCAGTTCAGATTTAGTGGGTGAACAGGTCAGATTCATGTTACCCGCACAAACCACCACCCTGTCACAGCAGTCTGCAGAGTTTCCTGAATGTGACCATCGGAGCTGCCTGTCATCCAGAGGGTAATATCATCTGCATAAAGTGAAATTTGAGATCTGATATGGATCTCAGCGTCGAGCCAGCGGCATCATCGCGATGTTAAAAAGGAAAGGTGATAACACTGATCCTTGAGGTGTGCCGAAACTCCCCAGGAGTAAGAACAAGAGTGTTCAGACCCAATGTAAATAGTTGCCGTACGGTTCGAAAGGAACGCAGATATGTAATCATGAATCTTTTTTCCAACGCCTATAGCGCTCAGTTCCACTCAATATGGCAGTGTGGCTGACGTTGTTAAAAGCCCCATGGAGATCGAGACTGAGAATTGCTTGAGTATCGAGGCTAGAGTTAGGGATAATGATGTCATGCTTCAGTCGAAGCATGACATCTTGGCTGGAAAGGGATTTACGGAAGCCTATCATTTCGTGAGGGTATAAGTTGTGTTTCTTCTATAAAGTTGCTAAGGCGGTTGAGGATTACATGTTCAAGTGTTTTTCCGATGCATGAAGTGAGGGAAATCGGACGTAGGTTGGCTGTGTTTATGGGCTTACCAGGTTTTGGTATGAAAATAACTCTGGCGTCCTTCCACGCAGCCGGCAAGGTAGAAGTGTCGAAGCAGTGGTTAAAAAATTTAGTGAGGGCTATAATTGAGTTTTCATCTAAGTTGCGGAGAAGTTTATTATTGACGAGGTCAGGGCCTGGTGCAGATGAGGTGCGAAGGTTCGCAAGCGCGTGTGTCTAACCTCAGCCTCCGTTATGGGGCTACTGAGATCATCATTGGTTGTCCGATATATTCAGGTGCATCGTATCGATACGCGTGGGTAGGTGTTTGTCGCGAAGATCATTAAAAAGAGTGTTTAATTACCTTTGTGCGAGTGAAGTAGTTTGTTAATGTGATGATTATTTGCGGTACGTGATATGTAGGGTCTAATAAATGCCGCAGGAGCTGCCATGTCATCTTGCTGTCTAGGTGGCCATGCATGCTTTCGCATTTCTGGGTCCATTGTTGACAAGCAAGCTGTATGGCATAGTCCTGGATTTGCAAATCGAGTCTCGCAATTCTCAGTCTCAGTCGGCGATTGTGTCGCCTCTTCTTCCAGCGTTTGAGGAGAGATTGCTTAGCTTCCCACATGTGAAGAAGTCGGGTGTCAACTATTGTAAAAGGCGTATCAGGTGGTAACATGGTGGTATGCGTTTTTGTGTCAGTGTGCAATTGCTGTACCCATTCCGAGATATCATCTATCTCAGTAGGCGCCGAGCAATGACGGGCCTCGCGAAACTTGTTCCAGTTAATAAGGCTCAGGCGCTGGGGAGCTAAAGGTTTGTGTCGGAAGTGTATGGTAGTTTGAATAATGTAGTGGTCACTACCGAAGTTAATGTTCAGGTTGGTCCAGTGACAAAGTGAACGCGATGGCTGAGTGTAAGATCGGGAGATGTATCTTTAGCTACACTATTACCTAATCTAGTGGGCATGTCTATATTGTTGTGGAGGGTGAGGCGGTGATCCTGTATGTGAACCCATAAAGCCCTACCCTTGGGTGTAGAAACAGAGTGGCCCCATACTTGATTTGGTGCATTAAAATCACCAAGTATTAGAAGAGGGTGATGTTTCGCGGCCGCAATGGCTCGGGCAAAGAGAATATTGAAGCGATGGTGTTTCGCCTGTGGCCTACTATAGACGTTTAATACGTATAAAGGCGACTCTTGAGTTTTACAAGGAAGGACCTCCAAAAAGTTGTGCTCCACATCGATGCCGTCGAAATTAGAGTGAGTTACCGTCAAATGTTTTTGCGTTAATATTGCAGTATCGGGAGAATTTAGAGATTTAGTTTGGTGTACACTGTAACCGGGAAAAGTTATGTTTCCGTGGGTCTCTTTGTAGGGCAATGACTGCAGGGGGTTGGGGCAGGAGGCCAAATATTGTTGAAGAGTCGCTTTCTTTTTGCGGAACCCCCTGCAGTTCCATTGCCATACTACAAAGTTCGAGCGATTAGGGTTTGCAGCCATTGTCGGGAGGGGGTGTAGGAGAGAGGGGCGGTTACGGCTATATTTGGATTGTTGGCCGTGACGGCCGCAATCCATGCAGTGGTCTGCTGCATTTGAGTTTGTACAAAATCTAGAAACTTGTCAAGTTTGTCATTTATGGCAGCTTGGCCCGTCTCCTGAGCTGTGAATCTGCTCTCTATGTGAGAAATCTTACTTTCAATGACGGCGAATTTCTTCTGTGTTTTATTTTCGAGGGCGTTTATCCTATCGTTAAGAGTTAGAACTGAGTCGCTGAGAGATTCTTCTTCGCGTGGTGTGGCAGGGGTTTTGCGCTTATTTGAGGGTGGCAGCTGGGAGGTGTCTCGAGGCATTGTAGTGTCCATGTCAGTAGGAGGAAGAGGTATCGTGGGTTCAACAGCAGGGGGCGAGTGAGCAGGAATGAGAGATCGTGGTTCGGAATGCTGCGAAAGATTGCTAAGGGGCATTCGGGATTGTAGCTCGAGCTTTAACTTTTGAATTTCTGCCTTGAGGCTAGCGTTTTCAGCTAGAACTGTTTCTAGGCTAATGTTTTGAGATAAGGAGCAGTTAGAGGAAGCTGCCTGTGCCCAGCTTACCTTTAATGGGTTTGGCAGATGACTTGTGGAATGGGGTTCGTTGACTGGGTCGGGAAGTCAAGTTCTTTGGGAGTCGAGTTTGGGCCCCGCCTCTTGCTCTTGCTGCGACCCCGCTGTGGGCCACGCTCTTGCGAGCGATTAAGGCTCGGTGTCCGGGATGATGGAACTTCTGAGGGCTTAGGTGTCTGGTATTTAGGTGTCTTGGTCTTGTAACGCTGTTTGCACAATGGGGAACCGGTGATGTGAGCTCCACCACACACGACACAGACGGGTTCACATTCATGGTCCATTGAGGAATCCTTCAGTCCGCACTTGTGACAGATTGCATCGGGAGTAGAGGGGCAGACATCCTGGCGATGTCCAATTTTTCGGCAACGGGTGCAGGCTTCCACCTTCAGTCGGAATGGGCGGCAGCGAAGCGTGCAGCCTTCGTAGTTGATGTAAAAAGGGACGTGCGTGCCACGGAAAACAACCAAGATGGTTTCGGTGGTGCTCAGTCGGCGAGCGGCCCCAATGGTCATGGCTGGATTACATCTTTGGAGGGTTGGAAGGATTTCCTCTTCAGCGTAATCCAGAGGGAGATGAAACCTTCCACGACAAGAATCTACAGGGTCGGCAACGTGGGTGACGACTTCGTAGGGGACTCCGTTGAACTTAAGGTCGGATGTTGTGGTATAAATCTGCTCGGTCCATGCTTGACGTACTCACGAGCACTGTGTGACTGGTGGGATTGACCCTGATTTGATCAGGGCTGCTGATGGGAAGTCCAACTGCTTTGAGAACGAGTTGTCGTAAGACACAGGGGTGCAACTTGGTACAGTCGAGACCCCCGCGTATCCGAAGAATCACCTTGTAGTCCGCATCGGGCAGTGGTGGAGGTTTAGGCTCCCATGAAGATGGTTTCTTCAGATCCGCTGCGCAGGTGTCAGCCGATGAACCAGTGGGACGAAGGTCAGCTGTAGAGCACGCCATGAGCGAGCGGCGCCGCCTCCAGCAGCGACGCCCGCTGCGACGCTGGCCGCGTCGCGCTGGGCGCCTCCACTCATACTAGGCCGGCGGTTAGGCCTAGCGCGGAAGCGGTCGAGCTGAACAATAAACAGTCAGCCACTGTTCTCAGGAGCATTATCACATCCCAACAAGGTGTCGAATGGGTGCCAGGTCCACTTACAGTTGGTGTGTGTTTGTGATCCAGTGTCCAAGGACCTGAAGAGGTGGTCATACACGGTAAGTAGCCGGAGCCAAAGTACACACGTCAGCGTTTGATCGGATCAAGACGC